>WEIT01007302.1:0-13668 GCA_013389985.1 Dryoscopus gambensis | reverse complement strand
AAAAAGGAGCTTCTGGTACTTGGCAAAGCATCGTTGAATCCTGAGGGCAGTCTCAATCCATGGACGGTGGTGAGAGCACCAGACATGGAAGGACACTATGGTTTACAAGAGAGACTCCTCTCTTCTTTGATGGACTGAGAATTGATTATTTGAGTGTTGTTAACTGATTAGGAAATACAAGGCTTTGTCTAATTGTGTGAAGGGTGAAAGTTGGGAGGAGGAGGAATGTTTTGGAGAGTTTTCATTCTGTTTCCTATGTGTTTCTTCCCCTTTAGTGTAGATTAATAAAGTTTTTTTTTTCTTCCAAGTTTGAGCCTGCTCTGCTCTGTTCCTGATCACATCTCACAGCAGTTATTGGTAAAAATATATTTTCATGGGGCACTGGCATTGCGCCCAGTGTCAAACCATGACACTACCCAAAAATCTGATTGATTTAAGGTTGGTATTTAGAAAAAAAGAAACTAACAAAACACACATGCACAGCTTTCTCCTTTTTTTAATGCTTCTCTGCTAGACCAGCGGAGCTCTGCTGCTCTGTTTACAACATTGCTGACACTTCCATGGCACAAAACAGATTTTGCAGAACCCCACTTTGGTGTTTCTGGCTTCGCTGCAGGAGAAGGCAGCAGCACAGCTGGGGTGAGGAGAGGGGAGCTGGGCTGCTGCCTCCTCCTGAGCACAGGCCTGTCCTTGTGGCGCTCTGTCCCAGCCGCGGCAGCAGCGTGGGGCGGGAGCGGGCACAGACCGCAGAGTGCCACGCATTTCGCGCTGCAGCTCTCCACAGGCCGAGATGAAGTGCAGAGCAGTGGCTCTGCCCACAGGGGTGCCTTGTCAAGTCAGATCAGTGCAGGGCTCTGGGCTGGACCTCCACCAGTTATATAAAACACTGTCCAGAAGACCTCCTGGCCAGTGCTACAGAACAAGGGTTGGATGCAGACAGCTGACCAGAGGTCCATTTCCTCCAGTACTGTGGGGAACAGAGACGTAGTGCATCCTTCTGATTGCTCCCTGGCTTTCCCCACGCCATTGCCAGAGTGAAACCCTCCTCTTTGCTGCATGCTGATAGGGAAAGCACTGGGTGTAAATTACCAGTGTGACACAAAAGATGTCCTTTTCACTCTTCCCATTTTTCTTCCTGTGCTTGCTCCAGAGTGCAAGTCCTGCTTTCCTTTCCATGACAGTTACATCTGTCAAACCTGTCACATCTTGCATTTATTCGGGCCGGATGCAAAAGCTAAAGCAGCTGCTACAGATGCTTCCTTGATTAGTGCAATGTGTTGATATTGTATCTTGCTATTTCACAAAGGAAAGAGAGAGAATGAAAGATAAAAAGAGAAAGGGAGAACAGTGGCAGCATTAGATGAGATAAATGGCTTCAGAGTAACTTGTTCTGCTGTGATGGCTCAGACATGCCCAGCAAGGTAAAAGAGGCATTTTCTCAAACAGATGGTCTCAAAGTCTTTACAGCATTACAGCTCCAAGTAGCCGCATAGCTCACTGCCACGCGCTGGGGAGGAGCTGTGCCATGGAGGAGACACACTCAATTTACCTGCCTGCCTTAACAGCATCTGAACGCCTGCTCTGCTGAGGTGTTAAACTACACCTGAGCAAAAGGCAGCTGCTGGAGGGACACAGCTGAGGGGACGGACAAGAAATAAAAGCCTTTTGTTAAGGCAATGAGTTTGCATTCTGAGGACAGAGGAACAAACCACGTAATCTCTGTGACAAGGTTTATGCCACAGCGCAGCTTGTGGACGGTGTGACGTTAGATCCAGACACCTTCTCTCCCTGAAAACATGATGGAGGCAGTCAGCACATGATGGAAATTCACACTGCAGAAAGCTGGTGACATCCAAAGTTCTGCAAACAGTATATTGGTTGTGTGCTGCTGCCATACAGAGCCAGGCTTCCAGCCACTTCTGAGGACATATATTGCATTCACTGGAGAGAAGTTTAGTCAGCACAGGAGACTCATTTCCAGCTGTCTAGACAGACAGTAACTCTGAATTTGCAGCTTGCAGTATGTCTGTCAGCTTCTCAAAAGATGGAGTAAATACCGCCCAGGTTTCTGTTCCCTGTATGTAAAATGGAGATAACAAATTATAACGCTATCTTTGCCTTTCTCTTTCTTGCCTACTAAACTTGTGGTGCTTTAGAAAGAAAAATGAATGTCTCATCAAAATGAGTTTTTGTTTTAAATGGCCAGCTGGACTCCAGACCCTTTAGGTTCCTTCATCTAGAAGCAGAAATGAGTGCATGAGTTGGATATGGTTTGGGTTGGTGCAGAGTATCTTGAGATAGATCAACTCTCCTGCATTAATGATTCTCTGATACCCTCAGCAGGCTTTGCTATCCAAAGGTTTATTTTGCTTAAAGAGGAGGCTATACCTCAGTACCACTGCACCAGAAGCAAGCCTTCAAATCAGGTTCACCCTGGGCCATGAAAATAGAAAAAATATTTTCCCTGAAATCTGCCTAAATTGGCATGTTATTTTCCAGCTGCTGTCCCCTACTTGAGCAGAGCTGGCAGATTTATGCGTTCAGTATGTATTCGCTTAAACGACTTCTACCTAATGATAAAGGAAAATGTTAATTCATAAATAACCCCAGGCAGTGGCAGGCCTGAAATGTATACATTACTTACTTATATCTGTGTTCAGCAAGCTGAAAAATGACAGAGTGCCCCAGCAGTGCAACCAGGCAAAGCATAAAGCGTTCAGCTGAGCAAGAGGAGAGGCCATGCTGTGCTCCTCACACAGGCTGGGCTGGCAGGTCCTGGGTATATTCCTGTTGCAGATTAACCTGGCTCCGTGAGCTGCCAGGGCCTGAGTCAGCAGAGGAACGGAAACAGAGCCTCCAACCACACCTGGCGAGAGAGAACCTGGCAGGTTGTGGCCCCCGGATCAGACACTGCTGGGTGTTGCTTCTCACCCAGCCACCACCTCAGGTATTTCCCCCGCTCTTCTGCTGCCAGAGACAGAATATATAATTTTCCATGGGGCAAGACATGCAGACACACTTTAATAGATTGATTTTTCTTAGTCTTCCTTACGAAGGTAAATCCCACAGCTGCTGGGCTGGGCCACTTCCAAGTTTTGCAGTCAGGGATTTCCACAGAAAGAGCTGACAATGCAAATGGCTCCGGCTAAGGATTTTCCATGACCACAGTGACCTTTTTATTTTGAGCAGATAGCAGCTTTTATCTCTTTGCACCATTTGGTTATCATATTTTTATATGGCTGAGTGAACCTCTGATGCTGCTACCTGGGGAGAACAGGCATGAGAAATTCTTTCATATGGATCTGTAAAACACTTCCTTGCTGAGGCACAGCACCCCAGCTATCCCAGGCTTGGCACTCACATTAAGCACTTCACTCTCACACTGCAGCGTCTCCTTTTAGTCCATTACTGAACGAGTAGAGCACCTCTCCTGATAAAAAAAAAGTTACACTTCAGTTGTGTTTCAATCCCCACAGATTGATACATCTGCTAAGCAAACACAGTCACGCTAGTCCATTTTCTTCTTAGTGAGTCCATCCTCATTTCAACTCCAGCCTGGCACAGCTGAGAGTCTGAGAAGTTAGCAACAGTCCTACCTCTTACCTCACTCCTAGTCACATTAAATCCTTAAGAAAGAGACCAGTCTAGCAATTATTAGAGTTCATAACCTCTTTCTTAATTACCTACATAAAAATCAAAGCTCTGCAAAACACAGGAAGACTATGAATAAACTGCCTCATGTTTTCCAGAAACGTTTGCCTAATTATTAGTATTTTTAAAATGTGATTACACATGAATAATGAAGAGACGATTCCTTTGCATTTTTGTATTTCCTCTATACAGTACATGGGCAAGCCTCCACTAATCAGATATTCCCTTCAGCAACAACGCAACCCATTATTTCTGAACTTTTGGTACTTTCATCCTGTAAGCTCTGGAGCAGTATGACCAAGAAGACAACCAACTTAAAGGTATTTGGATGCTAATGAACTACAGATGTGCTGTTCAATAGGATGAGAATGATAGTGCCTTTAACTCTACACTCACTTACTCTGCAGCGAACACCAGAACTGGGAAAAGGCAAGGAAGAAAATAGAAACATGGGAAATAGTGTACACTCATCTCTGGCATCAATGCTTTGCATTTCTCTCTTCCAGGCAAAAGAACAGAATGCCTGGATCCAGGGTTTGGACCCTAAGTGAAAGATTAATGGTCTCACTTTGGTATTTCTCTGAGGTAACAGCCTCCCATCAGTACCTCCCATTTCCGTACAGTAGCACTAAACATATGTTCTCATGTACCCTAACCTCGGGATTACCCTGGCAGGGGGAGGAATAAACAAAGGAAAACGAACAGCATGCCCAAAGGGTGTGTAGCGGCCAGAAACCTGCTCAGGCGGACAGAGAATTGCTAAAAGGGACTGCGGCCAGGCTGTTTGCGGAGGGGAGCCAGCAGCCCTGCACGCTCCGGAGCGGGTGCGCTGCCCCAGCTGCCACGGAACGCGCCCGCGCAGGGGCACGCAGGGAAGCCAACACGTAAAGTGAGGGGTGAGCATCAAAGAGTCAAGTAAAAAGTAGTTCTTAATGGTAAAAGTCAGACTCCTCAGCTGTAGGAGCAACGTTCAGCTGTGAAAATTTTGCCAGAAATCTTGCAAGGGATGTTATCTTGTAAGGTCACAGAAAGGCGGTGGGTACCTCAAATTCAAGTGGAAGGAAAATATGTAACAAAATAATGACAAGGTTCGACTCATTATTTCAGCCTGGATTTTGAGACATTCTGTCTTTTACCATTATTCATGTGGTTTTTTCCAGACAGATGCTGTCGG
Organism: Dryoscopus gambensis; assembly: GCA_013389985.1. Classification (NCBI taxonomy): domain Eukaryota; kingdom Metazoa; phylum Chordata; class Aves; order Passeriformes; family Malaconotidae; genus Dryoscopus; species Dryoscopus gambensis. The sequence continues at coordinate 8,843 of WEIT01007302.1, read as the reverse complement.
CACTGCAATTATTTGTGCTGGTGCAGCATGCAGCTTCTGGGCTGGCCCAGCACCCTAAGAAGATTGAGATTGTGGCAACTGTTGTGCTGACTGACCCTTCACGAACAGGAAAAGGGACAAAAGGCAGAGCCACGCCTCTTGACCAAGCTGCAAACTTTGCAAGTTTATCTTCTCATTCTCCCCGCCCGTCTGAGAGTGCCAACTTGAAACTGCTGTAAGCAACACTGCAAGCGAGTGAAACAATTTGCAATTGATCTCTGACAAACATAAACATCATATTACACTAGTGGAATCAAACTTTAATTTCACATTTAGATACCTTCTAAACCAGCCAGGTGGTAATGTGCTTTGATGAGTTATTAACGCTTTTGAGAAGACCGATCTTCTGTCAATAGCATCGATTTAACAGTAATGGCTTTTTAAAATATCACCTCTTTCCACACTATCGTGCAGGGAATTTGTTTAGGTTGCAGAAAGCCAGGCAGGTAATGGGAACTGCACCACTGCTGCTACAGGATTTGTATTGTTCCGTGTCTCTCTGACACCAGCGTTTACTAATTGATAAAGATTCGAGACCACACCAAAGTGCTTGTCTCTCTCCAGTTCACCTAGCAGCTAATAAACGTTTCCAGGATACCATCCTTTCATTACTGAGTCAATTGAGGGGAAAATAGGTTTGCTCCTTGAGTCAAAACATCCCTCGAGAATTTGAGGTGCTGTCTGCATCTCCTTAAAGATTGCATCCTCGTTGCGTTTTTAAAAGAGGACTGTGAATGCCTCTTAGAGAAACTCCCCCAGGTATTCATTTGCCTAAAGATAACAGTATGAGCTGTGCAGAACAATTCTGGGAGAAAACAGGAGAAAAGCACAGTTCAGCTAGATTTAGAGGGGGAAATACCCTTCTAACATTCAATGGAGAAACAGCACTTTTATGTAGGCTTATATTTCTGGAAAAAAAAAATTCTAGAAAATTGCTTAAAAGCAAATAAAAGAGGATTATCATATTTCCCTATGACTAATGTTTTTCTTCCAGAATCCCCAATAATTTGTGTTTTCTTCTCTTTGAACAAGTAGATTTTTCCACTACTATACAGATACAGCAACATTCTGAGGTAATTTACACTTGTTGCAGATACCTGAATAATCTGTATGATTTAGGGTTTAGCCCTTTTGTCTTACACTCTTACATATCACTGATCTGGAGACGGTCAGGTGTCTTGCATTCACTGATCACATATGAGTATGATTCCATACTTACATGCTGAGTTCTCTGAAAACGAAAGTAGCTATTTACTCTGATCAGCAAAAAATACCCAGAATCTGGAGTTTCATGTCCAGGGACTGCCAAGCTGTTACGCTTCAGAACTGAGACTGAATGTCATGTTACATCATTTGACCTGATAAGCCTTCCTCCCAAGACTTAGTGAGGAATTGTCACAGATGGATATACATCCATAAAGAAAGTTTACCAAAAAAGCAAAAGAAAAGACACTATTAAGGAAAATGTAAAGCATCCATTGAGTGCTTTCACTCTCTTTTTTTTTCTAATTTTCAAAAGATGAAGTTTTAGGGTTGCTGCTTTCTTTGTGGATATTTTAACTTCTCAGCAAAATAAATCACAGAGATTTCAGAAAAATGCAAATCAACAGGGGAAAGCATGCACATTGGAAAGCAAAACATGTCCCTCTGGTCTTCTGAGGGGAGGAAAAACATGGAAGACTAGGACACTGATGTCTGAAACAGGTAAGCCAGAAGAAAAGTAGATGAATTTTGGTTTCACTGACCAGAACACATACACAGGGTTGAAAAGGAAGAAGAAAATTCAACAGAAATACTAAGAGCCCTGGGAAGCAGAGAGATGAAGCATGTCATCAGTATTATGTGATCTGGCAGGCAGCAGGAAGTAAATCAATGGAAAATTGTAAAAATAAGAGTGCTGCTGTTGAACCAGATTTTTGGACACTGACAGAGATTTCCTCTGGCATGGAGAAAGGGAATTGCTAGGACCTTAATAAACAATTTTGGATATACAAAACCAGATTTTTCCTATGAAAATAAATCTTCTTGAAGCCTTTTGAAACTTTTGCTTTGAGTACTACTAAAGTTTGAGAACTCTGATCCTTTTCTAAAGTCCTTCTCCCTGCTTCTCCTATCCATAAGGGAGAGGCAAAAAAGGTTTCTTAAAAATGAAGGAGGCAGGTAGAAACAGAGAGCTTTTCCCATGGGATATTATAGGATTCATGCATTCCCATGAAGAACTTTTTCTTGATTGTTTCTCCTCCTAAAAGCAGCAGTGGAAAAAAAGATTTCACTGTAGATTACAAATTAAACTCAGTGTAGCATTTGAGAAAGTCTTTAATGTTGGTGCAAGCTGGGACTTCTAACAATGATCTCAGTCAAGAGCAGCACAGGAAAGAGCTGGACTGATTTCCTCCGGCTCTCTGAATCTGTCTTTACGGATCATCCTTGCCTCAGGCTGCTCTTCTTGGGTCAGATCCAAAGCCTTTCCTGAGAGAAAGGTCCTCTAAATCTAATTAGTCTTAGGAGGAAACTCCAGACACTTCAGGCTTGCTTTGTGACACCCCCTCTCCTCCCACCGCTGCAGTAGGAGATGCTTTGTTGCAACCGCTGCTGTGCAATTAATGCCAGACTGGTTTTGTGATATACACTGATAGGGAATAAAATGAAGTACTCACCTCCTTTTCACTAGGGAATTCAGCCAGGACAGCTTGTTTCCTAATGGATATATGCCAAGGGCTGACAAAAGATGTGGATCAGAGTCAAGCATAAATTATTTCCATTGTTTGCTTTGCTACCTCAGAGGAATGAGAAATCACCAAGAAAGAGCACTCTATCAAGCAGCCTATCTGCAAAAGCCAGGACTGCACTTCACAAGCCCTGCTCCCAGGAGCTCGAGCTCTCAACAGCTGCTGGCACAAAAATATTGACACCAGCTCACAGAAAGGTCCCTAGAACTTCTGCAAGAGAGATGAAACGCTAAGTAGGCATGCACAGAGAATTAGTCTCTCATTTCAGCACACGGTGAGCAGAGAGGAGCAATGAGCCAGCCCGTTTGAGGAAGCCCCCATTTCCTCTGCCCTCGGAAATAAGGAGCCTTTTAATAGGTGAGTACTAGACAGCAACCACCTGACCCATTCTCTTGGACACCTGGAAGCCATCAGCGTCCACAGAACTTGATCCAGCTCCCTGAAAAAAAGTCCTAACTACACCAACTAGCCTGTTCCATGCTTGGATATATGAGTAGAGGTAGCCCAGCTGCCACAGACACCAATTTACTTTGCTACTCTTCTGCTGCCACTTTCCAAAGCTTCCACAGACGGACGGCAGTTGTGTTCCCAGCTAGATTTTCCAAGTCTCCCACCAAAATTTCTCTCCCAAACGTTTTAATTGTATTAACTGTTGGTTGCCAAAATCCTATACTAGGATTGCTCTCTTCTTCTCTGCCTTTTCATTTAAGGTCTCCAATACAGTACCTTTAAAACTAAAATAAAACAGGTGACTAGCCCACATGTGTGCTACTTTCCTACACGGAAGCAACTCCAAAGCTATTTAAATCCTAAACTCGAAGAAGAAAGGAGAATTGCCTCTGTTTTTCCACAAAGCTGTTTGACCAAACAATCGGCTCTGCAGCCTTCAGAGAACAAGGAGACATGGCCGCAATATTTCAGTCTGGCAAGGTTGCTGGTGGAGAAGAGGCTTTTTCCCTAGTTAACCTTCGCAGAGAGAGTCAAACTACCAAAAAAAGAGAAAGAACCAAAAACCCAGGCCTGAGGGCTCCCGTTGTTATTAGTCATATCCATCTCACGCTGCTTTTCTATTCCCTTTCTCTAATAAAGCGGTACAATGCCTTCTGGCGTGCCAGAGACCTCATGACTGTAGGGAAATCTATTTTCTTACTTCTTCCTGACAGAAAAGCCCTGTGTCCTGAGCAAAGATCCCCTCTCAGGCAGCAGAGCTACAAGACCCTGCTTTCCCCAGCCACCCGAGCTGCCATAAAGCTGTAATTAGCACCCACTTGCTCTAGAAAGGAGTAATCACACCCTGAGGCAAGAAGAGTGAAGGGTCCTGGCAGTGCTCTCGGACATGCCATTTGCTGTTATCCATGTCCCCCAAAAATATCTTTTTGTACGAGAATGGTTTTGTTTCAGGTTTTGCACCACCCAGCGCTATATCCGGCAAGTGAAACTCCTTTGCAGGAGCAAGCAATTAGAGGCCGAGTCATTAGGTAAGGCTTCTTGGCAGGGTTTTTTTCCCCCTGTAGTGTATGTTTCACTCCTAAACCAACGAGGCATCTGTCAGCAATTACATCCAAAGCCAGGCAACCCATCTAGTGTATACAGATTAATGAAAAAAAGTAACTAGCATGCTTTCAAGGGTGTCTAAAAGGCAAATCTCCATGAGGAGAGAGAATTGAACTGACAGGATAAAAGGTGTTAATTGTGGGAACAGCCACCACAGGTTTTTGAAAACAGCCATGGGTAACTTACTTTTACATTCTTTCTCTCCAGTTTTGCATCTGGGAATTCCCAGAAGGAAATACAGGGGCAGAGTGGAGAGGATTCACTGATAGTTTCACTGACAGCAAATGCAGAGTCCGTCCTTTAAGACATTTTTCCAGGTACAACTAGCTTGTTTCTGTCTGTAGACAATACACCAAGCTCACACGTGACATCAGATTTTCTCTTTCCTACATTCTGGACAGTGTTCACACAGTGGGGAAAGATCATTTGAAAGTGTTGCCACTGATTCACTGGTGGGATGCTGATGTCAGGAAAGAGAGATGTGTCCTATAATTCAAAAGTGGTTTATGCCAACAAAAACAACTGCTAATTTTCTCTAACAGAGAATTTCAAAAGCAAAATTATAATCCACGTGCATAAAGGCCTCTTGTTCAACAAGGCAGCTCGTGTCCTCCTACTCTCTGGGCTGGCTTCAATGCTGTGGGTAACTAAAGGAAACTTACACTGATGGCACGTGCCTAGAGAGTATTTTCACACACACAATGAAACCCACATGCATACGTGTCTGAGCACACAATAACACATTTTTAACATAAAACAAGTTTTGAAAGCTTATCAGGGTCCCATTGTGCAGGAAATGAAAACATATGCCATTGCTTAGGTTCCATTCCCTATTTTTCTGTGCATTATGTCCTAACTAATCCTGCAACATCCATTCCCATGTGAATGATGGCTATGAAAACGAGGGAAGAAACAAAAGTATCGGGCAGAGCCATGCAGGCAGCCTTTGTGCAGTTGCAGTTGCCACGGGGATGCTGTCCACTCCGTGTCCAAATCGGAACAGCTGTCTCATTTGCAAACTGACCTGCAGGCAACAATGAGCATGCTGTGGCCAGTGGTGGAAAAATGAGCAAAACCAGGGAAAAATAATTATGGACACCAATAAAAACGTAAAAATAACTCAACCCCCCACCTTGTTGCTAAAATAAAATATTTGAGCTAGCAAGATACTTGTAATGTAAGCTAATGAAGGACATGGTTCCTTTTCATGGGTGTTGAAAAGTGTGGTGACCATAACTTCTACTTTGTAGATAAAAAAATGCCCATCCAAAGACTGCTATAGCTCAGTGACTTTTCAGAGGAGACTTATTAAAATTAAGGCAGTGTTTGAGAGCGACATTGTGCAACAAGCTGCTGCACCTGTGCAGATACAAGACTGAATTCCTGCCCAGGGTTCGTCTGCTACAAAACCAGGCAAGCCAGGGCTCCCACCACCCCTGAGCTGTTCACACAGGTTATGGCTCTTCCTGCCTCAGTTCGCTCAGGATCGCAGTTGTAAATCCTCACTGGGACCAGTGCTGACCACTTTTGCTGATGTTTAAGCTAAATATTGATGTCACAGGGAAGAGACCACCACATCTGATCTGGGTTCAGTATTTTAAACCGTGAAGTGAAAGAGTGATTTAAGAAACCGAATAAAGCACTGTACACGTGGAAAGGCAGAATGTTTATGTTATAAAATTTAGTTGGCCCTATTCATTTCAGCAGTCACTGTAAGATGGAAATATCACCTTACAAGCGTTCCTAACCACATCTTAAAGCTAATGCTCCTAATGTTTTCTGTCTTTCAGTCAACAAATCACTGCACTTGCCCTTAAATCTCCCGCACCCTTTTCCTGACAGACATGCAAGCCTGATCCAGCCTGAGCTTTCCTCCTTCCAACTAAAGCTCTTCTATCATTTCAGATATAAATATCCATATGCACTGGGCAAGATTTCAAAATAATGTATGCGCTTCTGAAATTAAGATAACTAAGCATGCACAAAAACAAAGAGCAAAAGTTATTTTGAAAATAATATTGCACCCTTCTATGTAATGTCGATAATGTCTAAGTTAAATAAGTTTTTTCATATGGCATCCTTAAAACTGCATTCAGATTTAGTCAGCTTGATTCTCTTTCCCCCCAGCAGGTAATATGTTCTGACTGCAGCGAAGGAGTTTGGGAGGGCGCCTGCCAATTTCAGTGAAGCTAACAGAGAAATTTCAAAGTCGAAAGAGGACATTTTGTTCCAGCTTTCTCAGGTCCTATTAGGTGGATTACTTTATGTGAGCACAGGCACACAAAGTGTACAAGCACACTCAATGCATACTGGCAGCATGTGCTGGATTCATTTCAGCATTACCAGAAAGAAATAGTCTGATGAATTCACATATGTGTTTGCATACTCAAAAAAAATCAGGATTTCTATAATGTAATAGATATATTATAAAAATATATATAATATATGTCATTTTTCTAATTTTCCAGCATTCTTAAACAGGATTTCACATTCTTTATTTCTCCAGGTTTTCCTTTCAAACATATTCTTCAGAATTCTTTCATCATATCACACTAAAAGAAGAGTGATGTTTTCTGTATTATCCTATAATAAACAAACTGAGTACACTTAACAGAAAGAAGTAACCATTTTAAAAAATAAAAAACATAAACAAAGTCAAAACAGATTTTAATTTCAAAATACTTAGGGTATTATTATATAATGAACAGCCTGAGGGGAGATGTTTTCCACAGATGATGGGAAAGTATCCTGACAGGTTCCTTTAAACAGATCTTGTTTTAAATTTATCCTTAACAATCTGAACTTCAAGGGTCAAAAGCCAAGCAATTTACAAGCAAGTATTCCACCTTCCTATGCTTGTTTGCACTCCCAAACTCTATTCTTAATGGATTTAAATGTTATGAAATATTAAAAATGTACTAAAGAGGCCAGTGTCTTGGGGGGGGGATTGTTTTAGTTGGGTTTTTCAGGGTGTTTCTTTATTTTTTTTTTTAAGCACTTCTTTCCTTCACAAGGTCACTGGTTCATGGGACTGAAACAACAAAGTGGATTATTAATACTATATAATCTCAGAGAGTCTAAAAAAGATCTATTGACCCACGAGACTCACTGGTTTGTGAATCTGCAACTCCGATGCATCTGACAAGAGCAGAAGCAGAGGTGCAGGAGAGAAGAAAGGAGGCTGCCAAAATCATGAAACAAGTAGGCCTTTTCTGATGCTTTCTAGTACCAGAGCCTCTTGAGGTTCTCTGCATTTGGGCTTAGCTAGAAATTCACTCTGGGGAATGACATTTTCTGTTCCTGGCTTCTCTCTTGGCCTGATTCGTTGTTTTAATTTAATATTGTTGCTGCTTTCAATATTAGCCGAAGCGCTTCAGTTATTTCTGAAAAGAAGGCTGAGCTTTATCCAGGTGTACATTCTGCTTTCAAAAATACCTGCTGTCTCTGAAAAACTGCTCCTCTCCCGCCAAACAGGGGGAAGGTTAGTGAACTCCACAAATCTTGATTTTTATTGTTAATCAAGCAAAATGCTGTTTATAACTGCATGAGCCATCAGCAGCATCCTAGAGTGGTTTGGGTTGGAAGGACCACACAAAGTGCATCTGTCTCTTACGATATTTAGACTGTTTCTTTCTGGCCAAATACACTACTATAAACACATATACATACATACCTGAAAAACCTATGCTTTTAATTCATATTTACCCTGAAGAACCAACTAGGTGAGTCGTTTCTGCCCTAAAAAAATCCACGGCCAAACAAAATAAGGGTAAAAGAATCCAGAAAGGTACAGTACAGGATAATACGCTTACATCTATTTCTGAAAGTCTCGCCAAAAGTCAAGTTCAAATTGTTTCTCGCATGTGCAGTTCTGCACCCCGGGAACAATGAGATAAAAAGAAAAGAAACCTGTGGACCTGGATAAATAGGAATCAACCATGCTGTAACTTTGAATTGTGGCTGGATTTCACAAGCTGTGTGAGGCTCCAGTGCCTCTTATCTCCTGAAAACTTGCTTGCAGTGTCTAGCAGCACAAAGCAGCCTGACTGTGAGCTGTAGATTCAAGTAATAAATAATGTCCCTCACATACTGATCACTACACAAGACGGTGTGGCACTAAAGGAAGTCTTGCAGCATTTTTGACTGTCTGCTGGCTGGGCAATGGAGAATTGAGCTGCTGGGCAAGATGGAAACCTTGTCGTTTAATGCCTTCCAGCGTATTTGACTAAGTGGCAGCAGCAGTTGTTCCTCTCAAGCTGAACAGAACATAACAGATTAGGACCATGAAGACCCCCAAGGTGGAGCTGTTCATGTGCTGGACAGTGACCTGCAGTGTGACAGAGCAGGTACATGTCCTGTTCAACAGTGCTTTCTGCAGCACCAGTCGCATCCAGCAGCTCAGAGCAGAAGCTGCTTCAATTCCTTGACACTCCAATACATGCTGGTATCTTCAAGAGTTCCTTGAGAAAGCAGTGTCTTCCTTCTCAGCTAAGCTTAGAAGAGAATCTGTTGTGGTGCGAT
>WEIT01007300.1:0-11519 GCA_013389985.1 Dryoscopus gambensis | reverse complement strand
TGCCTTTTTTTTTTTTTCCTGGATGCTTCTAGCCATTCCATTTGTCTTGCCTCCAGCTGTTTTCACTGCACTCACCTCTTCTCCTCTTCTCATCACATTCTCATCTTATCTTTCTTTTCTGCCTGCCATTTTTCTCTCCATACTTCCCATTTGTACATTACACATTAATTCCATCATTACTCCTTTCTCCTTTTGCATGATGAACAAGACTATTTTTTTTGTGTCAAACAAGGTATGGTGCTATAAGCAGTGTAAAATGAACATGAATTAAGCTGCTTATTAAGTTTAAGCAGTAAGCAAATTTCAAGAAGACATCCTGTTTAAAATCTGTAGCAAAGTGGAAGAGCAGAGAAGAACTGCAAAACGCATAAAGGTTTTTCATAATGTGAAAATAAACACTTAACGTTACAAATCAGCCCTCAATTAATTTTCTTTTATTGACGGAAACCAGAAGCAATAGTGTCCTCATGTCTTCAAACTGTACGTTTCTTCCCCTGACTTTTTGCTATATTTCACTTTGTACAGTTTTTCAGAAAATAAAGAGGAGGAGGATGGGAAATCCTTCTATATAAAACTGATAAATCTTCAGCAGGTCATCTTCAAAAGTGCTGAAGCAAAATGAAGGCCATGTTTCTTTCCTTTATATTGATCTAGCCACACTAATGGACTGTTGGCTCTGTACTTTGTAGTTTCACACGGTTTAGTTGAACTTGCTTTCTATCTACAGATAACTGTGGGTTGAGTAGCAAATGACAGTATTTTCCTCAACAATTTTCCATTTTCTGTTACAGGAGAATTTTTCCAAAGTAAATGCTTGCTCTATATTGATAATGATTTCTGGCTTTGCTTCATTTTTCAGGCTAGCAATCACCAAAAAAGAAAAGCACACCACCAACAGCAGGCTACCAAATTCTTCTGTCACTGTGTGCACATGACAGGTACATTATTGATCTGATACATGATATTTTTTTATTATGGATTCATATACTCCTTTGAATTATATATCTTTATTAATGGAAATAAAAATAATTTTATGTTTACTACTAACAGAGATTGGCTCTTTTTAAGAAGCCCTTCACTGGTGTCATTGTGCACACTTTAATTCAATTATTAACCTACAGAGAATGTATAAAAAGCCAGCTAGTACAACCAGTGAAATGCTGGATTTTTTAATTAATAGACACTCAAACAGCCACTTCCTGGGTTTTGTTTCCCATGGAATTATATGCATGAAAATGTTACATTTAATTGCATGGAGTGCAAGCACAAACCTCTTTTCTTAATTTTAATTAGGAAATATTTCCCCTTTTAGATTGCCTTGTGAATACTTCATGGCAGATAATCAGAAATTAAATATCATTTGTTCTGTGATTTCTTTCTTTTCTTTTCCTTGATTACAAATAAACATTTTTACCACATTAAGTCCAAGAAATTCCATGTGGGTTTGAAGACGATATTGCACTGGATGCTTTGCAAATGGAGATGAAAATACCTGAGAAACAAATTACTGGAACAGAAGACAGAATTTAGAAATAGTAAGAAATAATAAGAAATAATAAGAAAAGCTTATATTTCATGGAAAACAAACACACAAATGTTACAAATGTGACAGGGAACTTGCCTTGAAATGTAAAATTATTTTCTTGGGAATAAAACATTGATCTCCTCATCATCTCTAATTATGAAGTCGGTTTTACATTATTTCTCTTTTATGCTGTATTATTACATGTTCTTCTCTATGGTCACTTTATGTTAATAGCAATTTCTTGTTTTACAATATGTGTTTTCTCTTTATTCCCTTGGAAATGCTATTAGAAGAAAGCAACTGTGATTACACATACAAAAAGTTGCCTGAGTCATTGTTTCTTGAAAAAGAAAAAATAGTTTCATTTCTTGTCATAACCTGCTATGAATCTTGAGGTTTGGAGAAGCACTTTTTATCAGATATCTTTGTTGTAGTGTATAAACTTGCAATGTTAAAAAAAAATTAAGCACACTTCCAGCTTTGAAATTAAATTATTTCTCCTTTCTGGTGAGCACTATGTGGGAAAGGATCACCTTGTCTCACTTTATATTATTGATTATGCACAGTTTGCTCATCTTTTTAAGCCAAGTTTGAAATAGAGCTTTAAAAATTCAGTGGTAACAATATTTCCTTGAGATGAAATTACAGATGAAGATTTTTCCATGTATTTCCTTGCTACTGAATTCCTATTGTTTTGAGTTTCCTTTGGAAAATTACCTTCTTCCTCTTTAAGAAGTTGTAAATATAATTGATCATTCCATTTATGAGGTACTTTCATTTTGTATAATGTAAAAACGGAAAATATAAAGTATAAACACTGCATTAAGAGTCTTGAAATTCATGTGAAACAGAAGAGATAAGGAGGGGCACAGATCTAAACCAAAAGTTAACAAGTGACAGGGAAGAGGGTCATATTACTTTAACAGTGTTATACTCAGAGATACTTTCAGGATAGAAATATAACTAAGCTTCTTAAATGACAGCAGAAATGATTTGAATAAAAAAATTTGAACGGGTGAGTGTAGGCTTTCTCAACCACCTCATGACAAGGCTCAAAAGGACACTTTAAATATATTTCACAATTCAGCTTTGTAAAATAGTAGTAGTAGCAGTAGCAGTAGTAGTAATAATAATAATAATAATAATATGAAAGTTTAAAATCATCCATCATGTCTTACACAGACAATGTTGGCTAAGACTGACAGGTGTAATTATGCATTTTAGAATAGCTGCTTGTGACAGACAGTTTGCTTGCAACTCTGCTAAGAGAAAATTACAATTATCATGCATTTGATCCAAAGGGCTTGTGCTGTTGTTGTGAGGCTTCACAATATAAAAGGACACTGATTTTATAAAGTGTGCTAGAGGGAGAGCTAAAGCCACCACATGGCATCCCAGCAAGAGGCAGATTTATTAACCTCACATATGTCTCCTGAAGAGACCTTCTGAATGAAAAAGCCAGTTCTCACAGCTTGGGTCAGATCCAGTGTTCTCCTGGGTTAGGGCATTAGCAGATAAAATGCAGCCAGCTTTAGAGTTCCCTCCAGGTAGCTTCCAAACTTGTCAGAAGATAGGGCCAGTGCTCCTTTGCCAACAGCATCAGGAATTTTTGTTTTGTTTTGTTTTGTTTTGTTTTGTTTTTTTAATCAAGAGGACCCACTGACTATAACTGTCAGAGTGAACCAATTCATACAATTGGTTCCCCATTCCTCTTAGCCTCTCAAGGGCTGTTGCATGTTTATGGATGCCCTGGTAGCTTTTGTTAGGCACCAAAATAATGGTGACATTAAATGGCACGCAAAGCAACGCAGATATCCTTTGACATTTACATCTGTCAGAAAGAAAAGAACAATTGTCTACAGCAAATAGACCTCTTCTCACTCCCTCTGGAGCAATAAAGAAGGAAAGGGCTATGGCTTGCACTGCACCTAAAGGTCAGCACTACATCTGATTATTGGTGGGAGAATTCAGTAAAATTCCTCACACAGGACACCTGGTTACTGCTCACAATATCATAGATCCCAGGGATTTTCATGACAAGTGCATCTTTGGCACTGCTGTCATGGTACAGTTGGAGAGACTGGCAGTCTGGGAATTTCTCAGTCCAAACCAGTCCAGAAAGAACAGAGTTCTCACTCCTCAGAAGCAAAAGAGTACCTACTGAACAGTTAGACCAAAACACTTCAAACATCTATTATTCCTGTGTAAAGAGGTAATAGTTCTGTGAATCAATGGTAACCCTTAAATAATGTTGAAGTGTAGCCTTTGGCAAAGGACTTTGTCACCACGCTAAGGAAATGTAATTACCAATGCAAGATGTATGTATGTATGTATGTATTGCAGCTGCTGACACAGATTAAAATAAATTTTAAAAACAGCTAAGATATATACCTCTATCACTATCAAGCTGCTTGGTCTTTAAGAAGCAGAATCACTTCAGTACTCTGAAGTCAAGAGTTAAGGCATGTTAAAAATATCCCCGCCAAGAACACCTGATCATTTGAATAATACGCTCGTAACGTCCCTGCCATGCTCAGGTTGCATTTCCTTCAAGCTGCTCTCATCTATCTCCATCTCTTGACTTTTTTGGATGGATTGGAGTGGACAGCAGCAGCCCTCTTCCCTTAGTAGAAAAAAATCGCCTTCTTTAGTCATCATCACTTGCACTCCTGCTTCCCCGTTCAGGAGCTGAGCAGTGTTGAGAGTGGACAGAGATACAGGGTGAGGATGGAAGAGAGGCATCTGCATCCAGAAGTTCCAAGGCAATTACCTCCAGATCTACTAGGCTTCTGGAGGGTGCATGTTGCCCTATATTTGTAATGTCCTCCCTAAACCAGGTTTATTTAAATGAATTTATCTTCCATGGATGCAGGAAAACTGTTAAGACAAGGCAGACACAGCAACCCAAGCTTCTGTGACAGAACCAAGACATAATGACATGTCAATCTTGACACCATTTTGTCTTGCATGTAGTCTGCAAAATATGACTTTGTGGTGCTGTATTTTCCCACTCCTTTACTTGCTGAATTGCCTGCCCGCCCCACGTTGTCCAGCCTCCCCCGCCCCTAGTCCTGACCACTCCCTTGGTTTCTCCCTGTTGGTCCCAATACCCCAGCTCCGCCCATGTACCGCCCCTGTGCCCTGAGACCATTAGCCCATGTGCTCTCTCCGTCCCCCTCATGCCCATATAAAATCCAGTCCCATGGTCTGTGGCTTCGTCTCTGCCTTGGGATATCAGCCTGTGCTGGTCCTCTGTACCTTGGGGTCCACGTGTGACTAAAGATCCCCTGAGGTTCCCATGCAGGGACCCTTCTTGCCTCCTTTATCGCCGCCGTGTTGTGGAAGCTGACAGCAGCCAGAGCACCATGCAGGGCAGGCAGCCCCTCTGCACTCTCCGGGAAGGTCTGCGGCTTGCCACACCATCACAAAGAAACTACAAACTGCAACATTACTTCAACTGCTCTGATCAATTCTTTGCCTTTTAGATCTTATTACCTCTTGTTGGTGCTCAGCTCAGGCTGACAACTGCCTTGTATGTCCACACCCTTGCCCTCCCTGCTCCACTCCTATCTCTTTCCTTCATTTCTCCTTCCCTCTACTCATTTTCCCTGCTGGCACAGTCCCAGTGTGCCCCAACAAGCAAAGCTTGGCCAAGGGAGGCTGCAGACTGGCCATTTCCAGGTAAGGTGTCGCAGCAGGTGCCAGGCAGGTCAGGCACTCAGGGTAGCAGGTCAGGGCAGTGAGGCTGGTGGCCAGAGTGGGGTCGGGGCTGTGAGGCACTTCCTGAGGATGGCAGGAGGCTCCTCTCACCTCTCACTTGCAGAGCATTACTCTACAAGCCTCACAGCGCTTCAAGTGCTGTCATTCTGAAGATGGATGTCTACTGTTACTTCAAAAGAACTGCAGAATCTTGTGAATCCTCTCATCCATTTTGGTTCTGTGCTGAAAGATGCAAGACGGGAAAATAGCCCTCTCTGATACTGCATTGAAATATATAATACACTTTGCCAACAGCTGCCTTCAGGAGTCAGCAGTCCTCTGGATAGGAGGACAGGAGATCCTCTCCTCGGACAGGATATCTCTCAACAAACTTCTTGAGAACCACTATGTTTTTGTAGGCTGTCCTGGGGTAAATTTTATAATAATCCTGTATTTCCCTTTCATCTGCTTTATGCCCAGAAATGGGTCCCATAGCTTCAAGCTGGGTCTAGAAGAGGGGGGAGAGAAGCCAGGCGAATTCTTCAGCGTGGTTTGTGTTCAAGGACTATCACACACACCCCCGCGTTCTCACTGCTGCAGAGCCGAGGGAGCACCTTCCTGCTTTTAGCTAACTTGTTAGCTGAGGCAAGAACTTTTCCCATACTGGTATACTGAAATATTCCAGAACTTCTTCTTCTTCTGGAACTGTTTGGCCTGGCTGTGATCCAAGAACCAGATCATCAGACCCCATGGACCGACAGGGAGGCTGCAGGAATGCCGCATCCCTGCCTCAGACCGTGGGAGGGGCCGAGCCTGCTACAGACAGAACTCTAAAATCCACCAGCTTTCTCTGTAGAGAGGCGGTTTATTATCTGACATTACTCATATTTTCCCGGTGCCCTGTGCTGGCACTCTGCTTGTTAAATAAATAGTTTTTTTCACTTTCATCCAAGAAATTCCTTTCATATTGGTGGGGAAGGGAGTGCTGAAACTTGTCTTCTGTGGAGGAGATGTCCCTTCCAGGGCGTTTCCCCCTAAACTTGTCTCAAACCGAGACATAGGCTTAATTTGTTGATGCTCAAACTATTTTAGAGCAGTACTTGGACTTCTGTAAATAAATTTGCATAAGGACAACGGCATAGCTTTATATTTTAGAAGCAGAAAGAAGTGCAAAAGCCTTTTCTAGGAGAATGCTTTTATTTCTCCAGTAAGAGAAAAAAAAGATGTTGCCTGTATCCTTGTGTTTAAGAGTGAGGAGTTTTAAAGAAAATTTTGGAAAAGAAAAGCTAATTTATTGCCTGAAAACCACAATTGTCTTTAAAAAGTTTCTCTGTAGATCTGTGTCATCAATCAGTGCTACATGGCTTCCTTCTGTAAGGCAACTGTTCTGAATTATTTCTTGGGGCAAGGGACATTAGGTTTTGAGGACAGAGGGCCAAATACTTCTCTATTATACTGCTGAATTTACTATACACATATACAGTAAATCATTTAAGGGGCACAACACTGACAGGTAGTGCTGGTCATCATGGGAGAGGAAAAAATCAGCTGCTGTGACTTTCTGTCTGATTTTCATTTCAAGCTGCCAAAGATGCTAGATATTTTCTCACTTTGTTCTTCATCTGTCAAAGCTGCATGTACTCTCATGCTCTCTTTCTATACCTCTCTTTATGTGTTTCTTTTTTAGCAGTTCTGGGAGACAGTCTAGTTTACATCATTACCATATGTGTTAGAAGATTAAATAAATGAGCTATACTTTATGCCGGATCTATTTTATATATTTTCTCATCAATCTGCTGCTCCTTACCTAAAAGCATCCCTTATACTTTAACAAAAATGGAGACATTTATGCTATATTTCAGCATGAGCCAACCTGTTTATATTTAGAATGTCTTCACTATGATTAGTCACACAGTCTAGACATTTATGCAGAAAACGGTAGGAGTAAAATACACACCCAACACTTTTAACATCAGTGTACAATCTTTATGGCTCTATGCAAGTGTGGCTGTGAAATGTAGATCATTCTCGAACTAGTTTGTCATTTAGATATTTCATTAATCATACTTAAATAGCTATTAAAACCCTTCACATGCTTTCTGAATTCTCTGAGGTGTAGCTACAGTTTTCATTAGATAGTTACAGTATATCCAATAAACTGTATCATGTAAATTCAAGGAAATGTCATTACCTATTAAAACAATAACATAACAAAGAACCTTAAGAGAATTACAGGAAGAGACATTCCAGCAGTCTGTCAATAGCTGAAAAGCTAGGGATGAGTCAGGAGTACTAATCAGTTCTGGTCACATACTCTGTGCGCTGTCAGACACCTGGACTCTCCCTTGCACATAAAGAAGAAGCACAAAAGTAGCAGTCCACAGTGACAGAAGTACACTGACATTTCAGTGTTCTTGTTAAAGCAGTATTACCTGCCTTAAGCACCCTGCTTTTTTGAGTTATTAGCTCTACTTTAATAACAGATCATTAGTGAGATAAATGACTTAAATTTGTCCCTCATTGTCATCATCGCTGGGGGACTCCATTAGGGTCATAGTGACAACAGAAAACTACTAGACAATAACTTGATTTCTACTGAGGAATTCCTGTACAAGGACTAAGCAGCCCAGAAAACATGCCACTATGAAGAATCTGTTAGATGGTGTCTCAGGACAACAAGACCACCTGCTCTTATCAGATGGCTTTGGTTGGGAACTCATTTATTTTGAAGTCAAACCACTAAAGGTCGGTTCAATTTAGAATCTCCAGAGTATCTTATCAAAAACCAGAAGATGCCATTCCAGACTCATTTATCATGTGGAAAAATAGTCCTCGATCATTCTAATATTTATCACTGAGCCTGATAAGTTTATAGCTTTCTTCTGTGGCTTTGAAAGGAATCATCAACCACCTACAGTCTTGCATATTTGTTTATTGCCAGCTACTTTTTCTGGCAGATAAATCTCTTTAGGAATATTATATGCTGACACCTAGTGGCTTTAAATCAAATGTTGTTTGTAGATAGTGATGTGTTACTTCAAATCCTGTCCACTTCTTCGAAGTGTTGGTTTGAATTCCATGTATTTATTTTTTCTTCCTTATTTTATTTTAGGTGAATGGACACCTGTTTGAGTCAGAATACTGAATTGATTTATGTGTTACATTACAGTTTATTGATATCAATTATGCCTACAATAAGGATAAAAACATTCAGATGCATTTTTTAAACCAGAATTGGAAAATGTGCCTCAGCCTTTTTATTCAGTCTATATTTTAGTGTAGCAGAAGAGTCCTATTCAGCTGAGAGAAGCTCTTCAAATGAGCAGATATAATAGTTCCCCATGCAGTAATCAATAATGTGCAACCATAAAGAAGTAACATTGTTCCTGTCTAAGGGAGACCATTTCCTTCCACTTAAGGTGAAATAAAAAGTATCATTTGACTCAATGAATGGAGAAATGTGTTGGCTTGACGTTTGTTCCCAGAAAAAAAATATTCATTTGAGCCTGCTGAAGTTTGGAGCTTTTATTTTTCCCAGTGTGTACCGCATTCTAAAGGCTAAAAGTGTGTAAGTTCCCTCAGTTGTAAAGAAGGCTTGCCATAGGTAATAAAGTGACAAGAAAACCAAAGCAAAAGAATGTTTCAAATATTTGCATGCAAGCTGTCTCAGATAAGCAGTAGGGTCAAGAAGCTTATAATGTTTAGGGAGACTGTATTCTGGAAGTCTAACTGGTTTATTATGCTGGTCTTAGTGTTGGTTTAATGGCCAAAATAATTACTAGACAGATGGAAAAAAGGTATAATAAAACATAGTTATTTAGCTAAGAACCACAATATCACTGAGATATATATAATGTTTGAAGCGTTTGGCTAATATTGTCTTGCACCACAGAGAGAAACAAGATAATGATCAAAATATTTGTAACTTTAGAAGTTCGTTTTCCTTAATTACCTCTTAAAATCCTACGTAGATTATTTAATATTTCATTAGATTTTTTTAGGGCAGTGTCAATATTCCTGTTTTCTGTTTGAGTCTGAGTTTAAAAGAAGCTCAGCATGAACTATTTTATGATAATAATACAGATAGAATGTGTTCATTCTATACAAGCACTTTTGAATACTTGATTAAGACTCAGAACAGGCAGCTGGTCTTCTAAAACCAACTTACCCTGATAGAATCAACTTTTTTTTTTTCCTGAATGCTGTAAACCTTTTATTTCAGCTCTGTGTTAAAGTATTTCCAAAGGTTTAGTATGCAAATTAATGTTTGAGTTTGTTTGGTTGGTTGTTTTCTTTTGATTTTTTGTTGTTTGTTTTTTTTTTTCTTTAAGCAAATACATTGTCTCAAGTCCGATTGGCTGGAGCTGCTGAAAGAAATGAATTTGTATTTCAGAAAAATAAAAGTTCATGCCTTCACAATTTATCTCTTATTTCTGTGATTAATTGTATTGATATCGGGCAATATTATTTCAGTTACCATTTTGTTTCTTTTTGACAGCACATCATGAAAGTAGATGAATGGGTAGTTTTTATTTGCTCATCAGTGTCATGTTTGACCACAGAGGAAACACTTTTTACTTTTTACCCATGTTATTCCAGTGATGAGCTGGTAGAAAGCAAACTGAAAAGNAAGAAAAGAAAAGAAAAGAAAAGAAAAGAAAAGAAAAGAAAAGAAAGAAAAGAAAAGAAAAGAAAAGAAAAGAAAAGAAAAGAAAAGAAAAGAAAAGAAAAGAAAAGAAAAGAAAAGAAAAGAAAAGAAAAGAAAAGAAAAGAAAAGAAAAGAAAAGAAAAGAAAAAGGAAAAGAAAAGCCCGCAAAGGTTTCTTTTGGCTATAGATGAAAAAGAACCATTTTCTTGAACACAGAATCATACAGTGATTTTGGGTGGAAGGGACCTTAAAGACCATTTAGCTCCAATCCCTCTGTCATGGGTAGGGGCACCTTTCACTAGACCTTCCACTAGACATAACAAATAAATAAATTCACCTGGTATGCAAATCCACAGGAACAAAAGGAAAAAACGTTGCTCAGAGCCCTGTCCAACTTGGCCTTGAACACTTCCAGGGATGGAGCATCCACTACTTCTCTGGGCAACCTGTTCCAGTGCATCACCACCCTCACAGTAAATAATTTCTTCCTAACACCTAATTTAAAACTACCCTTTTCCGGTTTAAAGCCATTCTCCCTTGTCCTATCACTGCATTCCCTTGTAGAAATTCCCACTTGTGGCAAAACAAAATTCCTTTCAAGGTTACACATTGCTGCTCTTCATAATGATAACAGGCAATATTTTATATAGAATTAAAAGCCGGTGAAATACATGGTCACTTTCTCTGACTTACTGCCACTCATCCATTTTTGAGCTGAAATTACTGTATGAGTCATGCCTTTTTTTCTAATTTTTTAAGCTACTTTAAGTGTTTTGAAATCAAATAAGAACCAGAATTTTTTTATAATCTCATTTTAGAATCAATGTTGTTTCTCATACATACTGAAGCCTCACAAGAGAAGAAAACAATGTTCCTTGAGCATCTACTATATGGCATTTCTTTTCATAAAGACTTCTTTGAAACGATAAATTAGATTTTAAGTCTAAGTATAGGATAAAACTGTAGATATTTTGTATATTTTGCTTTTTTCAATGAAAATAAAACTCTCCTTGGTAATTTTAAATCTCAGTGGGATAAATGAAAATCAGAAAATACACTAATCCACAATATACAGAAGATGTTTTTAAAAATCTATCATTTTTCTAAATTTTCTGGAGTGACCATCATGGTCTTCATAAGCAGAAAACAAAAAAATCAGGCTCCTTTTCCTCCACAAATCTGGTGTTCATATAATATGCTTTTGTTCTAAGAAGGTAGTCTGTGATGCTCATCCAAACATTAGCTAGAGGAACTATAATTTATAAGACAGACATTTCTTCCATTTATACTTGTACCCAGTCTCGTCCTTTTTCTCGTCTTCATTTCTTACTATTCTTGATTTGTCACTATAGCTTTTGAACCTAATATTTATGAAGCTTTGTATGCCAACTCTTATCCCTACCTTGCCCTAACTTTGCACGTAATTTGAAGATCTGATTAAAATGGATTTGTAATTTCTACATTGAAAAAATATGTTACTTTGATATTCCTGGAGCAGTTTTCATCCCCATCAGCACCTGAAAAACTTTCTCCTTTTGTGATCCAGTACAATCAATCAATTTTTCAATCAGCTAATGAATTTCTACTTGGTTTCTTTCATCACTGCTTTGCTCACCTCCTATGCCTAAAGGTCCATCCTTAGAAATT
>WEIT01007299.1:0-17491 GCA_013389985.1 Dryoscopus gambensis | reverse complement strand
TTAGTCATATTAAGAT
This sequence comes from Dryoscopus gambensis, assembly GCA_013389985.1. NCBI lineage: Eukaryota > Metazoa > Chordata > Aves > Passeriformes > Malaconotidae > Dryoscopus > Dryoscopus gambensis. The sequence continues at coordinate 17,475 of WEIT01007299.1, read as the reverse complement.
ATTGGAAAGACAGGAGATCATGATGCTTTCACATTAAAGAAGGCTGAAGAGTACAACAGAAGCTAAAGAACTATTGTAACTTTGTAAGTACTTGAGTAAAATTTGCATATGACTTCTCATGGCAATTGCAGGGCATAGCTTATGGAATAATTCTGTGGAACAGGTAAGTTATGCAAGAGATAATCAGGGCTTTAGGCTCAAGATTAGTTTCTTAAAGGACTGCAGGACAATAGTCTCTCCTTAGCCTGTGTCAAAGTGTACTCAACCATTCTGATTCACATTATAAATGCTCACAAAATGTTTGCATCATCAATATACCTTATTTTGTCAGAGACAAAAAATTAATATAATGGAATACAGAAGTCACTGCTTTTCCCCTAAAAAAAGGGCAGTTGCCTCAAAAAAAGGTCTATCCCCCTATCTAGACATCAGGCTCCAGTATGAAGCTGGAGTAGGAGAGGATGGTATAGGTTGCCCCTCTTTAACTGTAGGCATTCAGTGATTTCTTAAAATCAGATTCTCATAATGCTTCTCTTATCTTTGCTGCACCATTCTCTTCATGCTCTTATGGCAACTTAGATTTTTCTTTCTCTTTTGAACAGTGCCTTGTATGGGGTCTGGCTTTGATGGGCACTCCCAGTTGCCACATTAATCCAAATTCTATTATGAACATAGACAAGTGTTGCCAGTATATGATTACATTATATATTTGTGAAGTGTTTCAGTGTTTCAGCAGAGAAGAAAGTTAGAAGTGCTGAGTGTTAAAGCATAGGGATTGTGGCGCTCAAGAAAGTGATTACTTCTAACACCATTAGATTTGTTTTTCCATTCTGTTTGTATTGTGTGTTTCTGATGCCATAAAAGAAATTCAGTTCAAATTTCATTTCAAAAGAGCATCAAAAGGTAACACTAAGTATTGGATACGTGCTTATTGACAGCTATTCTTTGTCTCCTGCAGACATTATATCAGTTATAGAGATGGAATGTGGGTTGTACGAATTTTAGTGAGATGCTTGAAGTAAAAGCAACCCAAACAAGTTGATGTGTTGATGTGCGTAAAAGAGGGCCATACTGCAACAGAATGTTCATGTGATCAAAATAATGACAGCACATGAACTGCAATCAGGTTTGGTTTAGCCCTTTCTGATGGTGAGCTGTGTTTCCAGGTGATCAGAACAATGTTTTTGGGAGCCAAGATCGAGTGTTTGCAAAAGTCCTTACTAGTAGTTCTCCAGCAGTTATCATAAAGCAGACTTTTCCTTAGGTGACGTTTTCTTCGCGTTCTCCTTTGAAAAATGGAGGGGAGCAGGAAGATCATGACAACTGCTTTGCAATGAGATGTCATCCTGGACAAAAACTTGGAGGAGAAACATGAGTGTGCTTTCAGAAGGGTGCTTACAGAACAGTGTCTTGTTTCTCAGTCGGTACACTGACACAGTGACTAAGTACTGTGGCATATCAAGGACATTTGTGATTTTTAAAGGTAAATTAACATGATTTATGGGAATTTATAAGAAACTGGATAAATTTTCATCTTGTTTCATCTTGTCTCGTACCAACCTTGTAATTTTACCTCATTTAGCTTTCCATTTTGCTAAATATCTCACAGTGTTTCCAATATAAATCTTTTTAGAAGATTTATTGTTTCTCGAGGGGAGCTGGAGAACAGCAGTGTGTCCTTTATCATATCTTTACAGTGTTGCCTGAAACCCAGCTTTGCTTATTGCAGTATTCCACATTATCATGTATACTTGGACACAAATAGACTACCTTCATTCAAGAAAGATTAATGATAGACCTAACTTGCCGATTTAATAATCTCTGGGTCCTAAAAGGGTATATTTCAGGGACCAAATTTCCCTCTTTAATTTTATTTAGAGTTTAAGTTGTTGACACATATTAAGTAAGTTCTAGAAGGTTTGCCTGAAAATTTACTTAAGAGGCTGAAGTCATATGTAGTCAGCATTTCTTCATCACACAGACATGCACTACTTATAATGTAAGTGACATTTGACTCACTCTTAACAACCTAATTATTTTCTTGCAAGGATGTATGTTAAACCAGACCCAGGGTCTGAAGGCTGCCTTTTTAGTTTGTGATCCACATTTTGAAGGGAAGTCTTTCATTTGCAATGCTTTACAAACCTGTGAACTCAAGAAATTTCTTAGCATTTTTTTAATGCATGCCTGTAAGTAAATAATGGCCTAGCCCAGTGCTAGCTAGCAGTGGCTTTGGGAGCTGAGCTGGCTTCTGCTGTGAAAAATGGATAGTCTTCACTGACGAAAGAAATCCCACTTATTCCAGGAGGCTAAGGTGTGCTCTGAGGTGGAGCACCCAATTCTTCATTATTTATTTCTCCCAGTCTCCCTAAGGAATCACAGTTGGAGTCTTGGTTAGTATCTATGATTTTTTAGATAACCAGTTTGAGATTCGAATAATCTCAGACTCACCCCAGCCTAGGATATATTGTCCAAGTGCAAAGGTCCATAAACCACCTCTTCCTCTTAAACAGCATTTTACTAGTAGCTAGAGATGAGTAATTGGCCAGGCTATCTGTTTAGTTTTCAGTCTTCTCCAAGGAATCTTCTTGGTGATGGAATTTTTCCTAGTGAGTGAAGCACAATCCTTCTGTGTGCAAAGATCTATAGCAGCGTTTTATACCCGAAAAATATTTCAGCTGGGAAATATCCTTAAACTTTCTGCTTTTGGCTAAATGTGGTTGTAATCCTCAGTTTGGATACACAGCAATGATAGTTGGCCATTATCAGGATCTTCTTGGCTAATGGAGCTTCAGAAATTGAGCAAACACTAAGGCACATCTGAAAGGGAAAAGTTTCAGCCTAAGCAAGGTAACTGATGTTTTTTGTACATGTTATTGGTAAACACGATGGAATGGTATTTGTGTATGAACTGGATTCCTTCTTTTTAAAGTCTGGCACATCTCACTTCCACAGTTCACATACAGTTTAGATCTAGTGATAACTGGTAATGTATGCAGCAACTGGTTACTCTGTAAGTGGTATTAAATGGATATGAATCTGAGTGATCACTCTGGAAGGTGATCTGAGACTCTGGATCATTGAGGATGAAGGATTCTGTTCTGTTACTGGTGAGTACATAAATTACACCATCTTAAAGCTACCCAAAATACCAAGGTACCCCTTCCCCTCATGACTCGTCAGTCCCTGGCAGTCATCTGGGCTTGTTGGCAGATCCTGGGTCCTGTTTGCCATTGGCACTTGCCCATCACAGTTAACCCGTGGGCTGCTCAGGGGCATGGACTCACTGCACTGGTGTCACCTGCAGAAGTGATGGCTTTGCCGTGGTTTTGGGAGATCAGCTTTTCCATTGCCTGCTTTTCCTGACAGAAAAATTTCTCTTTCAAGCTTCACAGTGCCCATCCTGAATCTTGTCTCTTTTCCTTGTTTTGTACTTTAATTCTCAGAAGGCTGCTCTGGGAGGAAGGCTTTTGGATAGCTGAGGTTTGAGTCAGTCCCCACTGGTTACTCAGATTACTTACCAGCAGTAGAGGCACTTTGCTGCATCTTCTCTTCTCTGATACACCAAGGAAGAAGACCTCATATGATCCACAGCTTTCAGGCAAGAGGATAAGGTAATACTGTTAAAACTATTGTAGATAATGATTATGTCTTAATTTTATTGGTTTTCTAAGATTAAATCTTAGAAATTGGAGGGAGGTCCTGGAGTAGACAGCACTGTTGACTGTTGTTTCTGCAAACTCCTTTTGTCACCTTTATTTGCTAATGTATATGTTCTATGTGACGTGTTGGCCTGAGTCAATAGTCTGGATTCTCATTCAGGAACGTTTGCAATCGGTCCCTTACTTTTCAGGCTGTCTTCCCTAGGGTTTGGATAAAGACTTCATATTTCTTGTGAGCATTAAAGTATGTCAGGGCACATACATAACAGGAGAACAATCTAATGTTAAATAAGGGACTAGGCTGAAATTACAGAGCACCACCCTGCAATTTCACAGAGGACATCTGAGGAAGAGAGGTTTGACCGAGTGATTTCTATAAGGAAAACCCATATTTACTCAAGAGTTGTTATTTTATGTCTGGAAGTGAGAAGTGTCCCCTCACCATTGATTCAACTTTTCATTTCTTATTTTATAGTTAGGTTATAACTTCACTGTACATCAGTTGTTGCCTTATTTCATGCTGTAAAAAGCTCCTGCTGCATAAATAACACTGAAACAAGGAGAAGAAGACAATACTTAATTGGGACATGTTAATAACTTGGACAGGGAGATTAGAGCTTCTGTCTGATTGCTACTGTAATAGTATTTGGTTGTCTTGTCTTTTCATTTTTCAGCGGTTGCATCTTATAATTTTCTTTTGTTTTTTTCAACAGTGATATTTCCTACTTTTTACTACCTGAGCTTTGACCAAAGACTAATTTTCTGTATACTCTCAGATACAGAAATCTGCATGTACTCTCAGATGCAGAATTCTACATGAATTCTCATAGGAATTCTGTGATACTTAAAAGGCAGTTCTGAAGTGAGATATTATCACATGATTTTTTTCCCCCTCCCCATAGCATCATCTAACATCAGAAATACATGATTTGTTCCTATCACCAAAATGCTGTACTGGAAATACTAATAGCAGAGAAATTAAGAAAGAAAGAAGTTGAAAGTAAACTGCATTCCCTACCAACTCTGACAGCAATTTTTTAATTTTCTCATCTCTTTGAAAAGGTATCAAAATCTGAAGACGAAAATTAAAAGCAGTTTTGGCTCGGCAACATTCATGTATCCTAGAAGTTCTGCAGTTTTCTTGGAAAATTAAGGAGATTCAAAGCTAAGATTCAACCACCTAACTTTTGACCCATGGCTAATACCTAGAGAGAAGCCTGGTCACTCTGAGCTTAACTTCCAAGCAGTCAGAAGAGATGTAGCACGGATTTGGCTGAAGGGAGGAGAGTGTAGTTTCCTTTCAGATATGCTTCAGTGTTTCGTAAAGGGCCAGCTGGGATATTTGGAACTGAACCCGTCAATGCTACCATAATAGCAGTTTAGCCAGAGTGAGCACTGCATCTTCAGGCCCTTCTAGGTTATAATCTCCTGCTTCATAGCACCGGTTCTTCAGAAAAATAGCCTGAAATGTTGTCTAAAACGCAGAACTGAATCCCAGCAGTGGTCTCCATCACATTTATATTTGTGCGTCTCTTCCTGAAATACCTCTAACCTCATCTCCATTGCTCATAGGCTCTGGATTGTGTTTATGAAAATATGTCTGGAATATAACTCCTTCTAAAAGTACTTTGTGCAAAAGCTACTTGGAGGTGTCTCTTCCAAGGATCAAATTCAGAGGATTTCCAAACCGTGACCACAGATTGTGTCAGTTTTCTGTGAGAAATACAGTACTTCATTATTGCCACAGGGGGTACTGTTGGCTTAATTTTGTGCTTGAGTCACTGCTGCTGAAATTATTAAGTTAATGATTTATGCTCCTATGGTACAACAATCTCTAGTGTTTAAATTGGTTACTATGTTTTGTTTACTGTTTATAACTACCACAGTTGTTTTAAATGCCACTAAAACTACTTGCCAGCTTGTATGGTTTATTTTTCCCTGCAGATTTTTACAAACCACTTATTGATATAGTGGGGGGAAAAAAGCTATAGTGATTTATGCCTGAAAAAAAATCCCAAGAGCTATGAATTAACCACTGTTCTGCTATGTAGAAAAAAATAACACTCTAGTGACACTGAACAATGGATGTCAAAACCTACTTATTCCAGCACTTGCTTCTGGTTTTATCATAGTGGAAAATTTGAGTGCTTTTTTCTTTCTTTTTCTTTGAATACTATGACTGCATCAGTTTTGGACTATGAGCTCACTAGTTTTTCCCCAGGGTTCCTCCTCATCATGCCATGTTAAGTACTTGATTCACTTAAACAGAGTAATGTTTGCAAAGGTGGAAAAAATGTCCCAGAATTCACTGCTTGACAGAAGGTTAGCTCATTTAGCTCCTGGTGCATACAGAACATTTGAGAGGCTGATTTACAGCTTCAAGAAAATCATCTGATAACAAAGTCAGGTAGATTCTGTGCCTCTATTGCTTTAAAGAAAAGAAGCACTTTCTGTTTTTCACTGGAAAAAGGGCAAAACAGCTGAACTGTGCAGGGCAGGACAAGGAGGTTCCACCAGTGCATCACAGCAGTTGCATGACAATAGGCACTTTCCTTTGCCTCGCTGGGTGAAATTATGGTCACAGTAAAGCACAAAAAACTGCGTCTGACATCACATCTTATACCTCCTTTTTGGCAGGTCTCGTACCCATTTTGCATTTATCTGCTTTTGATATGCCTGCTCAGCCACTGCTGCCACATGCTTAGCCAATTACTTCCTGGGCGGTTTGTGATCAAAACTAGGGGTAGAAGCTAAATGGGTTTATGGCAATATGTAAAACACACAGGAAAATGCTTATAGATAGCTGGAATCACAGATTCCACTGATCCGCTCCATCTCCGTAGATACACGGACTGTGGATCAACATGTGAACTGCTTTTCATTCAGCAGAGAGGTCATGCTGCTGTTCCACCCCTCAACCTCCAGTGCTTCAGCCACTGGCCTGGTTCCCAGCAATTTCAGGCTGTCCAGACAGACAAAAAGTGGATGGAGTTGATTAGGTGACGCTGTCGGAGACATCCCAGCAGCACTACCAGACCCCCCTTTATGCCCCAACACATGGGCTGGGGTTTTCCCACTGTTAGGATCTCTTGAATCGAATACTTACCCTTAGACCAGCCTAAAATACTCAAACACAAGAAGGAGCAATGAGCCTGAGACTTTCAAGTGGAAGAGAGATGCTGACAATGTAGAAAATCAGGTACAGGTACTTTTAAGACAAAAAAGAACACAATGCTACTTCCATACTACAACATAACGTAAACCTGAGTACTTTTAGCTAATAGGGGCAAAACAGGGCTCAAATATTTCTGTCCCAGTTTCCCAGCAGAGGAGTGGCACGTATCCTGTGCGCAAGAGGATCGGTGCATTTGGGGTCCATCTGGCTCACTGCATGAAGCAATACGTCCACCTGGTGATCTGCACATACACTCGCCTGGGGCTGCTGTACATCTGGCAGCCAGAGAGCTACCTTTTCTCTGGGCTCACTTATTCAGACAAATGGGAAAAATTATCTTTTACTACCCAGAGAACATTTCCAGGCAGAAGGAGAAGGATATATTCTGGGAAACCCAAAACATTTAGTACCCCCAGCTAGTGGCACAACCTGTTAAGTGTGGCCTTTCACAAATTCATGTGATAGTTTCATTAACTGACAGCATGCAAGCAAGTGTGAAGTCCTGAAATCCACAACAGAAAAGCCCTGAGCTCTACTATAAATGAATGTAGGCTTAAGTTAAGTTTTAGGTATGTTTTCACATGCCTGCCATGATCTGTCTGTGGATCCAATCCATCCTTCGCAACAAGCACTGCAGAGAGAACAAAGGCCTTTCATGTGGTGTAGGAGAATTTCACTGATGTAAAGAAAACTTTAGGTGTGTGAGTGAGAAAAGGATCGATTCACAGAGGAGTGTGGGGGGGACAGGAAAGGTTGGCTGTCCAGAGCACAGCTTTGAGGAACTGCACCCAATCCTGTAAGCTCTTCCTAGTGTGGACGGGGAGAAAATACAAACATGAGTAACTCCTCTGGAGATTCCTTTGAAATGCCAGTATGAATTTTACCTACAGTGTGCTTCAGCAGCAAGTGGTGGGTGTCCAGGGCGCCTGGACTGTGGGACACGCTGCCTGTTCATCCTACACACATACACCACTGTGGGAACAGAAGTCCATGGGTGCTGCTGTCCAGACTCTCTTTAGGGAATACATCAGCACAGAGAAGCTGGCAAAGGAAAATGCATGTAGTCCTCTTGCTTCAGAGGTATCATTTTAACCTAAATGAGCATCTAGTCAGAGATGAGTGACACTTTTAACTTACTTTCAAAGCCATTCCCTGCGAATTTTTCCAGAGCTGGCATGCTGTATATGTGATATTTCCTTTAATAAAGCACAGAGGAGTTGTTTTTCAAGGAGGTGCATAAATATGGGAGTCCACCATGCAAGGGAGGTCATGTGTAGAAGATCCAAGAACCTACTGGCAGAATTACCCTGTGACTTTATTTTATAGGACTTGAAGGTTTTTCTTTTTCCCCTCACAGTTTATAAAATAACACTAATCTGTGTGTTAATGTGTGGCCTGTGAAAGGTGTGTGAAAGGTCTGCTTAGCCTTTTGCAAGGAAAAGACTCGTCTCCTCTGATTTAGATGACTCAAAAGGTTCTGTAGGTGAAAATTAACTCATCTAGCAAAGTATCCATGGCAAGAAAAACATGAAAAAATTCCTTTCTGGCATCAAGAAAATTTTTTCCTTCATACACTGGAGCACTACGACTATGGGAAAATAAAGGAAGGTGATAAACCCAAACTATGAGCTATCTGGAAACACCTCTCCCACATACAACACAGGACACACACCTCTGGAAGGCTTTTAGAGGACTAAGTGAAAGATCTCAAACAGACCAAGTAAGAAAGGAGACTCATTTTAAAAAATTTCTTTGCCCTTCAGGGCCTGGGGTGAAACATTGATATAATAATGTAAGTGATTATTTCTCCCTCTGTGATGTAAAAAGCTGAGGTGGGAACCTTGTGTTTCAGGAGTAAAAAAGAATACTACGCACAACAGAGTTACATCTACATTAGTCTACCAGGAAAATGGTACTTCCTGAAGACTGAGAGCATCAAAACAGCAGGGGCAAAAGAAGCTGCAACCTCCTCAGGTGAAATTGTGCTCCTAAAAACAAATGGAGAAAGTCAGTTTTCAGAAATTAATTGAAATTTTTCAATGTTTCCTGAGTTTTAATGCATCACTGCTGATCAGCCAGAAGAGAACTGTATGAAAGAGCCTCCAGTGAGGTATGAGGTGTTTGGCTGTTTTCACCAAGCAATAAAATTGTGTAGTCGGATGGCAACATAAAATTGTTAATTTTTTTATAATTCAAAACTCCTTTTTAAAAATTCTGGATGTGAAATCTGTCCTATTAGGTGAATGAATGTATAATTATGCTTTTTAATGTATAATTTTACTTTTAAAAATTTTAACGACATTCTTGACAGTTTTTGCTCCATCAGGAAATATGAATATTAGGTTTGAAAATATTATTTTAACAGCTTTTATTCTAATAAGGTCATAACATTCTGGTATGGCATTTTCAGAGCTTCCTGTTAACTCTGGAAACACTTTTTACACTCTTTTCTCTGTGGTGACCACTGGCAAGACCCGAGGGAATGGCCTGAAGTTGTGTCAGGGGAGGTTTGGGTCGGGTATTAGGAAAAGTTTCCTTCCCCAGAGGGTGGCTGGGCACTGGAATGGGCTCCCCAGGGAAGTGGTGACAGCATCAGGCAGCCTGACAGAGTTCAAGAAGTGTTTGGACAATGCTCTCAGGCACGTGGTGTGATTGTTGGAGTTGTCCTGTGCACGGCCAGGAGTTAATGCAGTAGTCCTTGAGGGTCCCTTCCAACTCAGTTCACCCTATGTTCATGAAATTTATATAAAAAATAGGTGTCTTAGAGGATTATATTGACTTGTAAGCTTCTTACTTTCTACTGGGAGGAAAAATTCCAGTCAGAATCTCATTTGTTCAGCACTTTGTATTTTCACTAAAGTTGGTGGGAATTTAATTTCTGTCTAGAATTAAACTGTTTTAAACAACATTTGTTCAGCCCTTGTGGTTTTATTCTGGAGCTGTGATCGTTATTAGAGCTGAGAATCAGACCCATCATTTTTTGAGGAGAGCAAAGGAAAATACTTTCTTTTCACTTTTGTTTACTGCATTAAAATGCCTTTGTCACTTACCAAGTGAGAGGTTTATCCTCCCCCACTCTGTCTCCACTCCCTTTCTGCCCTCCCAGTCAGAGGTTCCTGTTATTTTTTTCCTTCCCACCCTCAGTCACTGTGTTGTCTCTAAAACCAGTTTTGAAGTACAACCCTGACACTCCACAAGATCACTCAGATGTATGTCACACTGACTCTTTGAGCATATGATTTGCTACCTCTCCCTATATTGAACTCTTCACTCTTACTCATGCCTTCTGTTTCCTGCCCAGAAACCAGTTTTAAAGCGTACAATACTTGTACAGTCCTCTCTCTCTGTGTTCTTTAAAGGTTTTCTGAGAACTTCATTACACCAGCCGTCATACAGGGTTGTGCAAGAAGAAGGGGACCGCAGAAGGTCATCCTCCCTCCTTGCTTGGCTTTTCTGCTGTGCCTTAGGGAAACCTCTGTGCTGGGGGCAGCAAATGCTCTTTTACTGGGTCTTAAATCAGAAGGAAAAAGTGTTTATTTCAGTGGACCTCAAGCTGTGCCCCAATACTCATGCAGTGAAAAAAATCATCTCCCATCAGAGCGCAGAATGGATTGAAGAAGTGGCTGGGTCCTTGTCCCCTTCTCCTTGCATCATTTTCTAGTGACTGGCTGGGAAGAGAACTGAGAAAAGCAGGAGATGGAAGGCAGAAGTCCCTTCAGTCACTTCTCAGACAAAATGGATGGCAAAAGAGGATGACGAAATCTTCATGCTGAAGCACAGAAAGTGGAGTTCATTTTAACCTCCCTAATGAGAAATGAAAAGTAAACAGCATTTCAAGAACAGCATGACAACTATCAGTAAACAGTTAAAACTTGTATAGAGGAAACCAGGTTGCCTCAAGTTACCAAATGTTTTCTATAATGCCGTATTCCTCTCCTGTGGACAATTAAGAAGACTGTTCTGCATTGGAGGACCAGTGTTGACAGCACAGAGCAATGGACATTTCAATGAAAAAGTTGCTGTTTTCTTCCTCTTGAGAGCCAATAAAGATTTTATACATTGGAGTTTTCCTTATTTCACTTCCATTGTGATGTTAAGTACAGAATGGCGTTATTTATTTATGATGCACTGTGTGTTTGCATGAATACATAGCTATAAACAGGTACTTTCATTTTCTATGGAAGCTGTGTCAATCTTTTCCAGTGACCTCTAACGCTAATTTTAAATTATGTACCAAGCAACTTTTTAAAAGGGGCTTAAGTTATAGTTACATGACTTTGCACCACTTTTTAAGTCTGTGTTTGATGCTGTATCATACACAAGCAAATCAATCCTCATTTGCCAAAGTAAAGCTAATAGTGCCTTACTAGAGTGTAAAATCACTAAGTCAAGCTTTTCTGGCTTGTCCCCCACTAAAATCTCTATTCATGGAAATCATTTGAACTACATACCATCTGCTCCTCTCTCGGTCTTCCATATTCTGCACATCCTCAGAGCCTGACTACTGTCCTTGGTGGCCATCATGTGCGTGATCTCACTTTCAGGCCCGGGTAACAGGGCTGCCACAAGTAATCTGGCTGCTAGTTCCTGAGCTCAGTATCTGTCATTGCCATCATGGTCAGGAAAATTCAGTTTTTACTAGTGCAGTTCTTTGTTCTCAAGTCTGTCCTCCCTGGCTTTCCCCAAGGGTGCTCCCCTCTAGGTCAGCCAGAGGAGAGGAAGCAGAAATGTGGTTGTTTTCCCACCCTGCTTAGAGAGGTTGATCACATACTTTGGATACTGGACCTTGAAGTGTTGTCCAAATGGAAGATACAGACTTCTGGAGAGGCAGCTGTAATTAGTTTAGCATTACAGCAAATCCATGGCTCATTCCCGAGGGCGAGAGCAGCCCAGGGAGCTGTAACAAGGAACCTTCCAGAAGGTGAGCTGGTCCTCCTTCGGAAGGGCCCATTGCAGGGCTCTGGGCCTGGGCAGCAGGAGGGAACATGTGGCATACACACAAGACAACAGATCCAAATTAGGTTTGTCAATTGTCCTCCACACTCAAGGCAGTAAGAGATTAAAATAATAGCTAGAAAATCCATTTTTGCCTTGTCACCAAAAATTTCCTTTTCCTCAGCTAAAAAAGGGTTTCAGAAACATTGCAGGGAAAGACTTCCCCCTGGGATATAACAGTGGGAACAAGTAACAAGGGGATGGGAAGTGAACCATTGTGGACAATGGTACAGTCCTGTTATAGGTCACCCTTAGGAATAATGCCACAGAACTATTAAGCAAAAACACTCCCACGTTTTCCAGGGTCCTGATGGTCCTCAAATAAAGTATAATTTTCAGGATTTTTTTTTTTTAATTTAGTCACATAAATGCCATGCTAGACTTTTCAGAGTCCTGTGTAACTAACCCAAGAAATTTCTAGAAACAGTTCTGGGAGTCCCTTATGTAGACTAAGCCTGCTTATGTAGACTAAGCTGCCACCACAAAACCAGAGCTGGACATTTGTCTCATCTGTGAATGAGGCTGCTTGGTCAAAACTACCAGAAGTCAAAGCTAAATCTGATCATTAATTATTACTGATTTGCAGTCCAAGAAAATAGAAGGTCCTACCTCACTGAAGTTTCTGGTAGGGATCAAATCAAATTATCTTGTGTTTTGAACATGGTACTTTTGGAAAACTTGCAGACTTTCCTGTACACCATAATACAGGGGTCTGCTGACATTTTTTGGAGCACACAGATAACATAAAGAGAAAAGAACTGACTGAAACAAAGAAAACCCCAAAACAACAGGAAAAGTAGTGCTTTGTTGAATGTTCCACCTGAATTCTACAGCCAGTGGGTGGCTGCCTTGGTTCTAAAGACGTTTTTGTTACTTGAAATCCTTCAAAGAATCAGTTCTAAACTGTTTAGCAACAGCCTTCATTTCCCAAAGATAGAAATTAAAATTCATTTGGACTGACAGGGAAAGAAAGAGGGAGGGAGAAAAACAGGTTGCTTTTTTCATACAGCCTTAACAAAAATGGTGTGTTAATTTGACTCAGGAAAAAAGATGCAATAAAGAAGAAAACACAAAGGGGGAAAAAGAGAAAATAAAAGCAGTTTGAATTAATCAATTTTATGTTATTAAAATGAAAAAAGAATGGAGTGAATGATCTTGTATTGAATTAGAGATCCTTTAGAAGAATTTATCATGTGCTGCCACTGAAATCTATTTTAAAATATTATTCAAGGAATACATGGGAAAAGCTATAGAGTTTTAGAGACTGAATGGAAGCATTTAAAGCATTACAGAAATTTCATTTGTAACCCTTTGTTCTGAGTTTTTAATACCTTACAGTGACAAGAAGACTGGTGTTTAGGCAGAGCTTCAGTTGATGTTGCAGCTGTAATTCATTACAGATGGGATTTATTTGGTTATATTTATCATGCCTTCTTTGAGATTAAGCAACAGAGGCTGGATAGGATCTTCAGCAAGTGAAATCACTGATGTTGTGTGGGTATGATCTCTCTCTTTGTTGGTGGGCGAGTGGGCAGGCACTCTGAATGCTGGATGCTGCCGGATAAGAGGGGTCGGACTTATCCAGTGTCACTGCGCTGATTCAGTGCGGTGTGAGAAATGCACTGTGTAAAGCTCTAACAACTCTTCTCCCTGAAATCTCTGAAGGGCTGCTCTGAATCACACCAGTGAATCATGGTCCTTAGCACAGCAGGGTCTGTCTCGTCTGACTTCAGCAATGCTCATTTAAAGTCTGTCTGGAGTCAATGGAGAGAGGCAGGAATCCCTACAGAACTTTGCATGGAATTAACTGGACCATGTAGACCAGAGGAGGAATGACTAATTTAGACTGTATGCCTAAAATTTAGGTGGCCAGACTTGGTGAGATGATGCACAGACACTGTGGCTGTACCAGCTGGAGGATTAATGGAGCACTGCTCATTTCGCTATCCCACCACTGCTGCTCACTGCCCTCCACAACATCAAGCTTACCTCGAGTATGGAAGCAGTGGTAGTGGTGGGAGAATCTGGATGTGGAATCACTATAATCCTTGGAAACTCTCCTTTAGGAGAGGATTTCCCAAGACAAGGCTTGTAGGGGTAGTTTCAGCTTTTTTAGTGCCACTTTAAGGGGACAAACTGAAAGTCCTGATTTTGCACGTATAGGATTCCCATGTTATCAGGAAGCTGACAGAGCTTTAATCCATGCCATACTATACACCAAGCTTTCAGTGAAAAGCTGNAAAAAAAAAAAAAAAGCTGCAGAGACACATCTTTCTCCTTGCTGTTTTTCTTTTACCTCTGTGATGCAAATGGACCTGTCAGTTGCTGCAGTGTGAATCTGACCTCATTTGAGATTCATTTTTGCAAAGAATAGGAAGTCTGTTCACCAGGCTCTGAAGATGTTCAGACTCTGCTTGTCCTTTGATCTCCAAAGTAGGCTGGGCTCACATCCTAAGTGTGTACTGCCAAAAATTCTGTGACCCCACAGCTTCTCCTATTAATAAGACACCATCTGGTTTATAGGGATGAGAGTAAATTTGAATTTAAAGTGAGAGGAATACCTCATAATGTGGGTAAATAAATGCATAGTGATGTAGTGCTGCCAGTACAGTTTGCATGTGTGGAATCCAATTGCATGGGCCACACATAGGTGGCCATACTTTAGAAGATGGGGCCAGTTGCTTTGCATTTTATCAGGGGAATCATTATATTAACAAGAATCGACCAGAAATCAAGCAGAAAGCAGAGTTTTAAATGTACAGTTCATTGTTTTTCCCTTTTATGATGTTTCAAATAATCCTCAACCCTCAGTAACTTCTGTCAGCCAGAGTTGTGTGCATTTTTCAGCTATCAATTGGAGAAGGAAAAAATGTTGGGAGCTAGTAGCATGGTTTTAATTGGGAAAACCACCCAAGAGCTCACATGTGCAGCTGACCTAGGTTATCTCACACCCATGAATCAAATATACCCTGGTACAACCACACTGGAAATGAGAGGAAAGTTCCTCTTTCACAGCCTCCAGTGTGAATCAGAAATCATTATTTTGAAGGAAGAGCACTGAGGCTGTGTAAAAGCAGCACAAATTCCTGGAGAAAACCCAGCAGAGTTACTGGTAAGAATCAAACTCTACAAAACTCAGTCCTGGGAGTTCCAAGTGTTCTCACACGCCCAGTCTGATCATGTTGAAAGTAAAACAAGGTCATCTTCCTCGGCTTTGATGTGTGTTCCTGCTCCTGTGCTAAAGAAAGAGGGAAAAAAAAAACAGAAAAAAGAAGAAATAAAATAAAACTAAGTTCTTTGGAACATCAGAAAGTTTTGTTTCAGCAAAAAGCAAGTTATTGTTTTAATATATAGACTTGTAGAATCATAGAATGTTAAGGGGTTAAAATGAACCTTAAAGATCACCTAGTCCCAATCCCCTGCCTTGGGAAGTGACACCTCCTATCAGACCAGGTTGCTCCAGGCTTTATCCAACTTGGCTTTAAACACTGCCAGGGTTGGGGCATGCGCAACCTCCCTGGGCAACCTGTTCCAGTGTTTCACCTGGGATACATAAAACGCTTGTATTTTCTGAACCTGTCCCTTTGCCTACCAAATAAATGAAGGATCATCTTCATTCAAGCCTCAGATCTCAGTCTTACAAACCCTTACAAACATGCTTCCTGGCTGCCTCTCTCTCAGGCAACAGCAGGAACATACTTCACCCAGTCCAACCAACGCAAGCAAGGATTTTCAATTAACAACTTGTACACAAGTTCGCAAAGCAAATTATTTTTTTGCTGAGCTACAGCCTGTCTTGTGTTGTGCCAAAATGTCAACTCCCAGAACACAATGTGTTGAAGAGAAATATTAAAATTCTGCTTCTTAGTTTGTCTAGTCATATACACCATATCAACATGGGATATTAAGGAAACACATGCTAAGAATAGGAGAAATGCAGCCAACGTATTTTTTCATGGTTGGACTAAATGTCAGTTTTCTGATAGTGATGGCAGGGGAGCAGTAGTCAAGTGTGAGCTTTGATTAAGAAAAATGTCACTCCAGATGAAAAGCAAAAAAGAAAACGTGCCATTTACTTTGCAGGCAGCGTAGGTAGAGGATGCAATTAGAGAGGGACAGGTGCTTGATTGCAGATTCGCTTGCGTTGTTAGTATCTATTATGGAACAAAGGGTTGTGATTACATTTAAGACTGTGAAATAATATTCTCTGTGTGTGCAAACAGTTGGTTGTTCTTTCAGAAGGTAATGTTTTGTCTGCGTTCCAGAAAGGGGGGGACGGAGAGATTACAACCAATGGAGTCCTGCACACCATGAAATGACAGGGAGCACATCCAAAGGGGAAATCTCAGGGAGGGTTGTGTTTGAATGAACAAATGGAACATCGAACTTAACAGAACTTTCCAGAGGTCATACATATTCCATACGGGCTATGCATAAACATCAGGATACATAAAACTGGGTGGGGGGAACCTTGAACAATGTGCAAAAGGCAGATCCCGCGGGGGCACGGGGATTTGCAGTGAGCAGGAGATGTCAGAGTACAGAGCCCTGAGTGCCACTCATCCACCCTCCACAGGTGTGGGGGCTGTAGCCCGAGCTACATGTGCTGCAACAGTAATGCTCCTCTTTCCTTTTTCCAGCTTCCTCCTTGCATCTATATTGTTACAGTCTCTCAAGACATTCAAGGAGGAACCAAATCCAGGGAGGTGACACTGTTGCTTCCACATGCTGTTTTCCACCACTTTCGTTGGTGTTATCAGTATTTTGGATGAAGGAAGTAGGGAGTGTGTTGCAGATGCCCTCCCAGGCTGCAGAGCCTGTAGCTCAAGTTGCTCTGGTTCCTACACCAGAGCGTGATCCAAGATCCAGCAAAGCAAGTGGGACATCTCCAGTCTCTTCCCAAAAGTCCACAGCCACTCTATCATGTAACTCAAGATGCCTCTGGTGGATAGAGAAATGGCCAGAGCAGGCTCTGGGGTTGGGAACAGCCACTTTACATTCCATGTCTGTACACAATACTAGAGGAAAGTGCAGGAAAACAATAGCAACTCTAATTTTGCTTCCTAACTAACAGCATTTCATTTTCCCATATCCAACCTCAGATGCTTCTGTCACGGCTTTGTTGCTTATTTGTCTCCAAAGAAAAATGCAGAAGAATTAGAGGCACACAGAGCTGGGACTAAGTTTTCCCATGGATCTCCCCAATGTACATGGTGGGAAGACCACATGAAAATCTTTATTGCAAAAGTTTCTCTGAGGGGTTCGTGCTGTAGCAATTCCAGAAAAGCTCAGAAAATTAGTTTTATTACATGTAGCTCCTCAGGAGATTTTCTTGTCTGAGGACATTTTATTTACCAGTTAGACAGTCTGTTCTGCCACGGATTCTTAATGCAGCTTGTTATCTGTGCTGAAGGCCCCATTCAGGACTTACCTGAAAGATTTCAGCTATGTTTAAAACCCGAGGCAAATGTCACCTAAAGCCCATGGGGAATGCAATGAGTTCCCTTGTACCCACTGCAATTATTCCTCTTCACATGCTGTGAGATGCATCTGTAGAGTCTGAAAACAAGAATCTGTCATCTGGTTTTATTTTGTTGTTCTTGAGAATGCCAAGTTGATTCAGCAAGGTCATGCATGGTCTAA
>WEIT01007295.1:42163-64365 GCA_013389985.1 Dryoscopus gambensis | reverse complement strand
GGGCGCGGAGCATCCCCGCTCCCCCGCGGTTGCGTAACGCGCCCGTCCCACGCGTGGCCGGGGGAACCGAGCCCCACCTCCCCCCCCTTTCTGCAGGTCGGTCTTTTCCCGGACCTTCTTTCAAAAGCGACCCCCCTTCCCAAACCGCGTATTTCCCCCCCGAATTTTGGTCTCCTGAGTTGCGGTCACTTCCTGGTCGTGTTTTTCTGCTCGGCTTCCCCCGTGGTTCATACATCGATCAGCCCTTCAGAAGGGAGGGGTTGTGAACTTGCTAAACATAAACAGTGATCCGAAAAGAGCTTTAATCGTTATTAGATATCGTGATAGTTCGTGAATAACGCCTTCACGTGGGGACGGTGTAAGAACCTAAGGAAAGGTTAAAAGTACAATTACAGTGGAAGTGATTTCTTCTCGGAATTACTTCCTCCAAGGCCTTACTCGAAACAATAAGCGTAGCTTTTAATTTCTTCAGTAAACCGAGGTTATTGACTTGTGCCACGCGGCTCCCAGTTGGAAAAAATCTGCTTGGATCAGCCGGAGAAGTGGGTCTGAGGCTCGTCCTGCGAGGTGCTTCGTGCAACGCCCAGCAGCCGCGTGTGTCTCTGCTCTGTTTTTAAATAACCGGCTCGGATGGGGCTGTGAAGCTCAGCCCCAGCAGCCCGGAGCGTGTTGCGGGCTGTAAAAGCCGCCTGCGAGGCTGTGTCAGTGCTCCGGGGCTGGCCCTGCCCTGCCGGGCGCTGTCCTGGCCGTGCCACAGCGCTCGGCATCCAGTTTTGGTGGCCGGAGATATGCAGGGGAGCTGTGGAACAGGCGAACGTGCGGCGCAGGCTCCAGCCGAGAGTCTTAATGAGTGTTTGCGTAGTGCTTCGTGTTTTCTCGGATGAAAGGTTTTACATAATTGGCCATTATAATTGTCTGTCACCCCTAGAAGAGAGCCAAAAAACCCCCTAAAAAACAAGTGTGGAGGTAGGTAGTTGTCTTAAAAGTCCAAAGTCTAAATGCCTGTAGGTTGTGAATGTTGTTACTGCTCAGTGTGGAGGCAGCAAAATGACTGACTAAAAAAAAAAAAATTAATCTAATTCTGTCCTCCTTTTGAGCCATTTGATGAGCATCAGTGGGACAAACGACATCCTGCTTCCATTTGAGCTGCTTTTTCTTTGGTGCCCAGAAGAATTCCTAATGGGACTCTGGTTACATCGGTGTTAATGTTGGGTTTTTTGGGATTTTTTTTCCCCTTGAAATCTTAACTGGAAGCCTTTTACAGTGTTTTGATTCCTTTTTAATAAATGGCTAATCCCTTGCTGCAGGGGATGGGAGTGTTTTGAACGCAGCATTTTTGGGTCCTGAGGGGAGGGGGAAGGGAGCGCCTTGTGTTGCTTTCCAGCAGCCACCCGCCTTCCCCCAGCCTGAGTGAAAGGGCCTTATTGACTGATTTTGAAGGTAACCTGCCCAATTCTCCTCTTACATGCTAAAACCCATAAATTTGCTGTAGCACTGAGCCTCTGAGGGAAAGAAATGGAATGTCAAGGAGCCTGGGCTTCATCACGAGCAGCCTGGTAACAAAGGCACTGTCTGTTAATTGCATCGTGCTTATCAAAATCTCCCCTCCTAATGACAAAGTAACAATTTAATAGGTGTGAAAAGTTGTGGGATTTGATTTAATACCGCTGTCTTAAAATCATGCTGCACGCTCAGTATGACTAAGTTGTCTCTTTCATATTTAATTGGAGAGCGAGCAGAGGCTGAGGAGAAAGCTGGGGATGTTTCACTTGCGCTAAAGGCTCTTTAAAATATTTTCTCCACTTGAAGAAGGATTGTGAGGAATTGTGAGTGGCTTGTTAAGCGTTAAGCTGCAGCTGAGCGACTTATAGGTTATAAAACATCTTTCTGTGTCTCTTAAATTTGGAAGCTCATCTTGAAGCTTGTTGCTGTGGGTGTTTATCACAGCGTTCACAGAGACTGGTCTGTAGCTCCCGTGTCAGGAAGGACTGTGGTTTTGGGGTATGGAGGTGCCAAGTTAGGTTTGGATGATGTGAAATTGAGCAGTGTGTAGTGGATGCACGACACTGCCTAGGTAATAACACTCCCTTGAGGTTCCAGGTGTCAACACCTTCATCACAGTGTGTTACTTTCACTTCTCGGTGCCCTGTAGCATAACCAAACCAGCATTTTGGTTTAATCCTCACACAGAGGTTGTTGTATTCCCAGCAGATATGGCATATTTCAGTGTTCCTGTTGCAGGTTTGATACCAGGTTTCAGAGAAGAGAGCAGCTTTTCTTGGACCTTGTGGCTGAGCCTATAAGGAAAACACAGGACTGATTCTAAACCTATCATGAAAGATAATGTAGCCTGGGAAGCATCTCTCTTGCTCTTGTCTGCTGGGATTTTTTTGTCTCTTGTGGATTATTTGGTCATTGGATTTATCACTGGATGTTCCTCTCCACAGATTTGAGCTTTTGGAGGAAATACTGGTTTAGTGAAAGCTGTGGGTTAGAGATCCTCTTCCCAGCTCTGTTAGCTCTGCAGGAAGGAGGGCACAGGAATGCTGCTTTGGTATGTGGGGCTGCTCCATTTTTATTTGTACCATATATTACTGGCTTTGTTTTCTAAGCTATTTTGACTCTATTAACTTATTAAACCTAGAATCCATTAGAGTCAATGTGACAGCCTTTTTTTAATGTATGAATGTCGTCCTTTTTTTTTTTTTTCAATGTCCTTTTTTCACTCCTAAAATATGAAACAGAATAGTTGTCCATAGTTCAGATTCTGCCTGTAATTGTGGGATTTGTATTTGGAATTCACACTTTAGTTGTGGAATTAGTGTTTATTCCCCAAATAACTTTTTTTTTTTTTGGTCTTTGTTGTGGAAGGGGAGTATCTGCTGTGTCACTTGCTAATCGTGTTGTTGCAGTTTTATGCCTAGAGCATAACTGGAGCTGTATTTACCACTGGAGGCATGGTGGTTGGTTTATTTAACTATTTTGGGTATCAAACACGGAGAAATCGCAGCAAGACTGGGTGATGTAGGCACAGGACGAGCATCAGTGGTACCATGACCTGGCTGCCCAAATTTGGGTGTCTGAGGCGTCACTGCAATGGGTGTCAGAGAGAGATGGATTAAATATAGCTCAGGTGTGCCCCAACATGTTGCAGCTGCTCCTCGTGTTGCAGTACAGGGCTAATAGGAATGTTTACATAGATCACCTTCCTACACATCCCAGGTTCAGCCACCTCTTGGGTAGCGAGTTGCTGCTGGGCACCCACGTGACTGCTTAAAGCTGTTTGGAGAGTAGAAATACACTACAGAGCGATGCAGAAATGGCTGTTAATAAAGTGTCAGCTTTACAAAAAAAAATAGAAATGGCTAACTGGTATCTTGGGGTGCAGAAAATAGTGCTGGGTTTTTTTCCTGTGCGATTAAAAAATAATCCTGCTTTGGAAGCTGCTCTGTCTGCAGTTCACAGTGAAGTGATGGCATTTGGGTAGCAGGGAGGCAGAATTCCTGCCAGTTAAAATCTTGCTGTCCTAATGTGCCATTCTGTGCAGTGCTTGGAAGCTGATATACAGTGTTCTTCTGCCTTGCAGCAAAACAACTAGTGATTAAAAATTCAGCAGATGCTGTGGTTCACTTAACTACTTGTTCTTGCATCATTCAGGTCATATCACACAATTAATGTTGCTAATGTTCAATCTAGCTTTTTTTTTTTGCCCTAAGAATGGAAATTATCTGAACTACCATGGGATTTACAGAACTGTTTTGGCAGGAATTGGGCTATGCAAAGTAAGTTATTCAGGACTGTTTTTGCCTTTCCCCTAACTTGGAGAATCTTCTTTTGATTTCAGAAATATTATTTGTTCGTGCCAGACAGGGCTGTAATTTCTGCAGCTTTTCTGTCTTTAAAAATCCAAGTGTTTTCTTTTGATTGCTTTGAGATAAATGAGACGCCCTAGATGAGAAGGAAGAGGGAGAGAGCACGATAGGTGTAAGTGCTTGCTTTCTTACTTAAGCTCAGTGTTTCATTTGGCCACAGAAGTATTTTTGTAAGAGAATTCTCATTTTGTTGCGGGCAGAGTTTCTGCTGCTTTCAGTACATCCTGCACGATTTTGGTTAATAGTATTCAATCCGGGGTGTCAGCTCTTTGCCTTTTGAATTAGCATTATTAAACTTTACCTTCCCCTCCCTGTATTCCTTTAATTATGTAAGTTTTGGGTTCTTTTTGTAACACACACAGATCCCAGCAATCTTTTCTGGGCTGCCTGAAAGTAATATTCATGTAGGAAGAGACTTGTAGTTTGTTTTCACTTCTTTCACCAGTTTTCTGCTTGGGAGCTGGTGTTTAGGAAGGAGCTTATCCACTCTCCTCATGATCAGTACCTGCAGTTTTGGTTGCCCTCCCTGCACCTTCTCCAGACCCTCCTGCTGCTGCACTGGGAGATGCTCCTGGGTGGTGTCCCCTAAGCTGGAGGGATGTATTGATATCAGCATGGCTCATGCTGTTCTAAGAAAGATAAAAGGCACTCTGACGACAGAGAAAAATTGCTGGGTCTTTCAGTGTCTTTGAGAGGAACTCGCTGTGCTGGGGCAGCTCTGGGCTCGAGAATTTGAGAGAAACTAAACTGGGAATATGGAACACAGGTGGAGTATTTTGGTCGAGGGCACACACGAGGTTCAGCCCTCACTGGAGAGCTGCAGGGCTGAGGGGAAGGCTGTGTCTTTTCAAGTGTGAAGTAAGGATAGGAATGGAAAAGGTGAATTTGTATCACAGGATGCGATGGGTATGCCCATGAACCAGGTTTTGGAGAAATAATGGGCAAACCCAGGAGCCTTTGTTTGCACATGTTGTTTCGGCTTGCAGTTTGGGTGACTTCTTGTGATCTGTCAATTAGCACATCAAGAGGATGTATTTTTAGTCAAGGCAGACATTTTTCTTTGGAAAAACCTGTTTGGGCTATTAACTCTAAATGTACTTTGAGAGAACTTGTCTCAACCAAGTTGTCAGCAATCAGTTTGAAACATGAAGTCTTAAATATGTAAACCTTCCCCCAGCCTCTTCAGTGTCCTGTTCAGAATCATGGAAAAGAAGGATTCAGGCTGGCTTTTGCATATTCCTGCTTCCATGAATGCATGTATCCAACATGCTGTACTTGCAGAATTGATATTCAGGGTAATATGTTTAATCTTCAATTGCAAAAAAATAGCTTCACACATAGCTAATTCCATCTGCTGGAGAAATAAGAGCGAGGCTAACTTCATCACTTATTTGGGACCTGCTTTTTGCTGTGCTAATTACTATGCATGAACTTTGGGAATTTGCATAATTTTTTGGCAAACCTAAGCGGCAGCCATTTAATTTAGAATTTTTATTAACTTTAAACATCCCTAGCAACTCCTAAGCTACTTCTGGTTCATTTTGTGGTTTTGGTGTTTTACAGGGTTTGATTTTGAGAGCTTCAGTAGCTTCTTTTTCCTTCTCCTTGCAGTGACTTTATATAAGCAACAGCAACTCGCTGCCATTTCCAGTAACTTTCAACCTGCAGTGTGACACAGGATTCCTTCTGCCATTCAGATAAAACAGGTGTTGAAGTCAAGTTCTTGTAAAAAAATAATTCTAAAAAAGTAAAATTGGAGGATAGGTTTTGGTTGCTCTTCTGCAGTGTGAGAAGAGCACTTGAAATATTTCAAGAGTAGATGCGTTTCCAAAAGTAACCTTGGGGAAACTGGGGCATGTCAAGTCTGGTCCTAATTCTGGTAAAAGCTGGTCTTATGATGTGAATTTTTAAGCTCCAAAGAGTTTGGATGTAAATTCATCATTGCAGATAGCTACTAAATGTTCTTTCTTACTCGAAGGCTGTATTTTCAGCTTCCCGAGGTGTCTAGCCATGCCTTTTCCACTCGGTTTGCTTTTGTTTTTGTGACCTCCACCTTTCACTGATTTTGCTGGTTGGCAGTCAGTGGAGGCGTATAATCTGTAAAATATTGAAGCAGTTGGAATTTTATAGCAAAAAATACTGTCTGCTTTATTGGAATGCTGTCATTTGGAGTCAGCTGTTACATGCTGATTTTCTTTTGGAGGCAATAGACTGGATTAATTTTAAAATTTGAACTATTCGTGCCCACTTTCTGTCTCGGTACCATCAGAAACTTCCTATGTTGCTCAGTGCAGTTGCACTCCCAAGTCTTTGTCCCTCTTTTCTCATCCCTCTTGCTCCCTTGACCACTTAAAAATGCAGTTTCTTCCTCGGGATGAACGGGGTTATGTTGCCAGACTCTTTAATTCCTCTCTAATTGGCAGAAAGCCAAGCATAAAATCTTCTTCATAAGTCACCCTCGAGGTTTCTTTGTATGTGCTATTATTTTCTTTGCGTGCTAACATCACTGAAAATACTTTTTCTTCTTGTTTTTTTCCCTCCCCCCAAGTCTAGACCAGGCAGAATTATGTTCGTGTGTATGTGTAGGCTTGGGTGTTGCCACGCTGCAGCCCAGAGAGCAATTTGAAGTCCTTGGGCAGTTTAAGACCAAAATTTCTTGTACCATCAAAGGCAGCACTATCCCTTTGCATCTAGGGAGGTGAAGTAATTTTCTGGTGGATCTGAACTTCAAAGACAAGCTCATGGCTTGTGCCTGTGGTCTGGCTTTCTGAGATGTGCCATACTGGAGGCTATATTTAAAAAAAAGAGTTTGGACCCTGGGTTCAAGCAGGACTTGTGCCTCAGTGATAGTGGCTGGTGTTGGATTGTGGGTGATGTTCACTGGTCCGTGTGCTTCCAGAGCACCCCAGCTCTCTTTTCATTTATAAAGCTCTTCATTGAGGTCTTTGTTCTGAGCGTCACCTTTATTGCAAAGTCTAAAAATCCTCTCCATTGTGCAGCCTTTGCTCTTGTGTTGGGCCTCTTAATGTTTTTATGTCTTCAGAGCTTCTGTGCTTCCTCTCACCCTGACTCCTGAGGCTGAGACCAGCTCCCTGTGAACATATATGCAAACCTGCCCCTTTTTCTTCTTCTGAAAGGCTGCTCTTGCTTTGCCGTCGTCTTTATTGTGATTTTTCCTATTCCTTTCCCTTCCTGACCTCCTGCACGTGTCCCGGTGCTGGGGAGAGGAGGATCCTCCTCTCCCACCGCTGAACAATGAGGGCATGCAAGGCATGATACCTTGAGACAAGTGGCAGGCACTTGGTAAGGGAATGCTAAAGAAAACCACCACCCCTAAGGAAATCTTGTTGCCTGAAAATGGGTTTGTACACCTCAATTTAACTGTCAGGGCACCAGAGCTTGCCAGCAGGTATGGGACAGACTAGACCGTTAGTTCCTTGCATTTTCTCTAAAGAAGGATGACATTCTACCATTTTTTTTTAAATGAGGTAACTTTATCTTAATAAACGGATGAATGAAGTGATGCAAAGAGTGCTTGTTTTGCAGCTGAAATCTCTGTGAATCTGCTGCCACTTCTGAAACTGGGGCTGTGGGAGGATTACTGATGGCAATGAATCCATCTTCCATGGCGTTAAGGGGAAAAAAAAAAAGTCCCTGTATTTCTCTTAAAGTGCTTATGGATTTTTTTAGATGCAGTAGGACTGCAGATGTAGTCATATTAAAATATAAAACAACTCGCTTGGAATCGGTCTCGCAGCAGAAGGAGTCGGAGACGTGACTTTGGTACAAGTTCCTGGGAATTCTCTTTAATGCAGCTTTGCAGCCTGTGCTGCGCATGGGAGCCCAGAGCAGTCTGAGTCATGCTTCCTCCATGGGCAGGACATGGGATGCCACCAGCAGCGGACTAAACCAGTTTTCCTAATGATTGCTTTGTTCAGCTTTAGCTACTTGTGGGGTTGTTAAGATGGTGTCAGCTGATGTGTCAGCTGGAGGCCATGGGGTAAATTGTAGGATAGAGAGTAGCAGTTTACATACCTTTGTAGCAAATGTC
The DNA here is from genome assembly GCA_013389985.1 of Dryoscopus gambensis. Classification (NCBI taxonomy): domain Eukaryota; kingdom Metazoa; phylum Chordata; class Aves; order Passeriformes; family Malaconotidae; genus Dryoscopus; species Dryoscopus gambensis. The sequence goes on along the minus strand of WEIT01007295.1, from coordinate 56,442 downwards.
TCTGCAGCGCTCTGGGCGCTCTTCTTGCCTTTAAAAGGGATTTTTTTAGCCCTTTTCCCTCTTTGGAATCAGTAGATGTATGGAGCAAGGAAGTGGATTTTGTGAAGTTAACACGGCTCTGTCCCTGACCTGACTGAATCCAAGGAAGCAAAGGCACCAGTGCATCCTGCAGGGATGGCCCACTGTCTTTGGGAAAATGTTTTTTAGAAATTGGGAAGAACTTAGAAAAATGTCAAAGAACAAGTAAAAATTGAGTGAAATTCCATTGAGTGAATTCAGTGAGTGAAAATTGTTGCATCTATAGTGGACCTATACAGAGCAAGTTTGTTGATGTTGCTTTAATAGTGGTTGTAAGGTTTTTTAAATTTTATATTTATATTTTTATTTTATTTTATGGATTTGGAGAATGCCCCCTGTCCCCTTGCTCTCCCTTGTGTTCCTTGGGTCGCAGATAGAGACTTTACTGGGATAGATGTCAGGCAGAGGGTGCTGAGAGAAGCCTTATCTTTAACGAGACCAATGGGTATCGCTGGGGTGGAGGGGAAGAGATGACTGAGCTTTTGAGCCTGAATAAATGTCAGATTGCGTTTTATCAGAACTGCAGTTTGGAATCAGGGATTCACTGAGTTTCCATTTGGCTGTGGGCTGTCTGGGGCCTTTTTGCATCTTCCATCTCTTAGCTGCAGTTACGGGAGAGCTGCACGTACCACTTTACAGACACAAAGCACAGCTCTTTAGGGGAAGGAAGGGGAAATGACCCAGGTAAAATGAGCCAGGCTGGAGTCAGTAAAACTACCCAGAGTGCCAGCAAGCGATACCTGTGTCCTGAGTTTAATATAGTCCCTTCCCAGTGGTCATGCCCAGCAGGATTAGTGAGAGATGTTTTAACTTAAAGCTACTAGGAATAGCAGTGCGGGTTTTTTTTTGTTCCCCTCCCCCCCAAAAAGTGGTTTGCTTTTACTAAAATAGCTAAATGCAGGCATGGTAAGCTTAATATATATGTGTGTGGGGGTACCTGAGAAAGCATCCCATTAGGTCACCCTGTAGCTTTCTCCTGAGGAGATGCTGAGAATATCACCTTTGCTGCCTGTCAGGGCCAAGCCAGGCTTGTTAGCAGCTTGTAAGTGACAGCCCTACTTTGCTTTGGGGGTATTTTAAGTGGTGAGGGTAGCAGAGCTTGAGGGAGGGGTGATAACGTCTGCGCTGGTTTTCTTCTTGATGGGGGGGTGGTGGAGGAGGAGGAGATAGGACTAATTGCATACCTTCCAATTCCAGTTACTTCATTACAGAATAATCATTGGAGCAGCCCTGCAATCTGCTCTGATAGCAGATAAGTGGCGTGGCTCAAAGCACTTCAATCTAAACAAAACTTAAGTGCTTTTTCCTTTTTCCCTGGAGTGAAACTGTAATTTCGTTATGCGAATGTTAGCCAGGACAAAGTTGTTTTTGCAGCTGTCATGATGATTCTCTGGGCTTTGTGTTAGAGGTATGTCCCCAGTGTATGTAGCAAAAATATCCTAAAATACTACATTCCCTTACCTGGGAGCTTCAGTTGAAGGCTCTCCAAGTGTTTGGCAGGTGAAGATCTGTTTAGCTTTGACGTTAGATGTCTCAGAGGGTTTAGATATAAACCAGTGAAGGTTTGGATTATACTCCTTTCCATAGCAATACATGTTAATTAGCTGCTCTGTCTACATTAGGCCCTGAAACAGTCAAGTGAAAGAGCCTGAGCACATCTCTGCTGCTTCAGAATACAAGTCCCTGTGGTGAGAATGGTCACGTTGAAGCATTGCCTCATTTCGGTTCTCCGGTGTGGAAATGGTGTTAAATGCAACCCATGTGATGCAAAAGAGAATTATCAGGCAGAGCTTCGGAAAGGGGTTTTGCCTTTCTTTGAAATGGATTAAAAATGAATTCATACTCTGGGCTGGACCCTGGGAAATCATAAAATCCTAGAATGGTTTGGGTTGGGAGGGACCTTAAAGTCCATCCAGTTTCCATCCCCTGCCATGGACAGGGTCACCTTCCACTATCCCAGGTTGCTTCAAGCCCCATCCAGTGTGGCCTTGGACACTTCCAGGGGTGGGGCAGCCTGTGCCAGGGCCTCATAAAATACCTGGAACTGCTGTTGATGATGATGACTTTGAGGTACTGATTTAAGGCCATGAGAGCACCCCAACAAGTGCCTGGACTTTGCACAGTGCGGTACTGGCCAAACCTTAAACTCTCTTCAGGCTCATTTTTTCTGGACTGCCACAGAACCATTAAATCCGAGCTGTTCCTAAAAAGACAGCTGACTGTGCAATCTGAGCCACATAAAATTCTTGGTCTCTGCTTTGGACTTGAATGGAAAAGTAGTTTGTTTTCCCATTAAATTGGCCTCAACTGTCGCTGCCCCAAAGGGGGTCTGTTCTTGCAGGCTCTGCTTGGCTGGGAGGCAGAGTGTGCTTGGCTCTCCCTGCGTTTTGCTGCAAGCCTGCTAACTCATTCCAGGACAATGGGAAGATGGTAATGCACTAAGGCAGGTATTTGTTAGCAGGTTAAACGTTTTGGGAAAGAAAATGTAATATACTTCGTAAAAGTTAATAGTTTTGTAAGTTCAGGCTTGGTTGTGTTGGTTGTAACTTGGCTGATAGGGTTGGTTGTGTACATCCAACTGCAACATTAAGCTCTGGGAATAAACAAGGTGAAGTGGTGGTGAATTTCAAAGGAACAAAGAGTCCAAGGCCCCCATAATTGAGTCTTACATTTTTAGGGTGGCTTTCAGAGGGAAAGGCCTGAACATGCTTTGCAAACCAACCAGTGCATTGTGTACTGTAGTGGATCCATGCTTTGATAAGAACAGTGTGACTCACTTAATGAGATGAACTGCATCACCTTTTTTAAAAGAGGTATTTATTTATTCATATTGGGGAAAAATGCATTTTTCCTGAGAGTCTGTAGCTGATCGGACTCCTGCACCCCTTTCTAGCCACTGATGTTGCAGGGACAGGAGGCTGGCAGGTTGGATTGGGTATTACCTAAATAAAAATGAGGTTCAAGCCTGGAGTGTTATCTGGCAGGGCTGCCTGACCCCCACCTGCTGGGGATGTTGACCCACAGTGTTCTTTGCCACGGTTTCTTTGGGAGAAGGTTTTAGGACGTGAGTCCTGTGTAGGAGCACAGGTGCCACGCTGCCTTTGTAAGAGGTTGGGTGGCTCAACTTTGCGGGGAAAAGAAGCTAAAGAATGGGCTATGATATCTTTCATGCTGGCCAAGCTGCTCCAAGGGTAATCCAGGTGAAAAGGGACTCACCTATGGACAGGAGATTCAGCTGGATAGTCAGGAAGCATCACCAAAGCACAGCTCCTTCCTGCAAGTGGGCCAAGCTCCTCCACCTGTAAACACCATCACACACACCCAGCCTTGGCTCTTCCCTGGCTTCTGTTTGCCTTTTAATGGTCGTAGTGTGCCTTGGTGCTTCCTTCCTGTCCTCCTGGTGTTTGGCTGGGGGTTTGATGGTCCCTCTGATGTTGGAATCAGCACATGGGAGCGGGAGGGTACTTGGTGAATGTCCATGGGTTTACATTGGTGTGTTCATGACCTGGGATGGCTGCACTGGGACTTGTCACGTGCTTCCATATCCAGTACTTAGTTACCATCCATCTTCACTGCAGAAAGTGAATTGAAGGCAAATTGTTACTGGAGACTTTTCTAGGGAAAAAGTTTTTAATGAGTGCCTGAAGGGCCACAATCCTATGGATTGTATGTGGTGTCATGCAGCTGTGAGCAGGTTCTCCTTATTGCAGGAGCTGGATTGATTCCTCGGGGCTGGATAGCATCTGATTTTTATATGAGGGAGGGGGAAAAGCTGTCTGACTTTAATCTGAATTTACTAGGTGGTTAATAAGAAAGACCTCTGCCCTGAGTGACTTGCTCAGCCTATGTTGTGTTGCAGGAGCTCCATGGAGATGAAGCCTGCTGGCTTTATTTTGCTCTGAAATCCATTTGGCTCAAAGTTGCTTCCAGATCTCATCCTCCCTGGTCCTTCAGACTTGTGACTGGGTAACCTGCGGAGTGTTAAGGGTTGTGGCAAAGCCGAGGTGCTTTGGTGGCTGAGAGCTGACATTGGCACGTGGAACTTGTCCTTCAGGTGACAGGCAGAGGCACATTTCTGGGAGCTGTGTGCTTGTGCTCATCTCATCCCTTTGTAATCCGCAATTTGTATTTAAAAGTAGAGGGATTTAAGTTGTTTTCTGTGCAGTTGTGGTCTGTGGGAGCAGTTGGCTGTCGTGGTGTTTGGCCCTGGAGCTGCCTTGGTGGCCGATTGCGTAAGCGAGCGAGCGAAGGTATTTGCAGCAGTCACTTGGAAACTGGGATAATTCAGGTCTCAATCAAACTCAGGCTCAAACAGGTTGTGGAATTTATTTATACAACACCGCTGGGGTGTGTGACACTGCAGAGCCAAACAAACAGTGGTTCCCAGCCCCAAGGCTTGTGTTCGGTATTAGATAACGAGGGATGGGGTAATTACAGCCAGGGACATGGGTGGAGGAGTTAGAAGTGGGTGAGGGCTGCATCCGTGTAGAGAACATGAAATGTGCCTCATTAATGGCAACGTTAAGAAACTGTGGGTGCGTCTGGGGTTATGGGAAGGCTGGAGGTCAGCTCTGCAGGAGGAAGTGTTGACTTGAGTTATTGGAAACGCGTGGATTAATGAGGGAAAGCGGAAGGAGGCAAAATGAAACCAGTCAAGCGTACGGGGAGGGGCTGGCTTACGTGGAAGCTGACGTACAACAGCAGTGGCACTCCAGGGGCTTGAGGAATTTGGGTGTCAGAGCAGCCACTGGGAATCCACAGCTGGACCCCAAAACATTTGTGCTTGATGGGAACAGAGGAACAGGTAAAGAAAGGGGTCCACTGTGGCTTCTGGGGGCTTTGCGGTCCCTCCTCTCTGCAATCTTTGCACCCTGGGCTCCCACAGTGCCAAATTGGCTCCTGCCCAGCCACCTGTAGTTTTGCTGGGCTGTTTTTGGGGTGTACTCTATCAGTCAGCACTGAAGACCGTGAATTGGTGGTTCTCCACGTCAGCAATGCATGGATTGTTGTTCCCATTGTACCCTTTGCTCTGAGCAAACCGGATCTTTTGGGTTTTAGGAGCTGGATAGTAGTTGTTAACACAGTTATTGTGTCACTAATTTCCTTTTTCCTTCCCTTTTGCTCTTCAGAAATGCCATTCTCGTGAGTGTGCAAGGAACCTACAGAACTGTAATGTCTAAGCCTACATGGAGTAACAACTCTTGGAAGGTACCCCCCTTTTTTAACTACATGGCTTTGTTAAAGGTTGGGTTAATGATGCACTGATCTTTGCTTCAGAGCTTGAAATTGAAGAACTGTGTCTTAGGTAATGCTGTCCCTTTGAAAGAGCTGACAGTGCTGTGATCCTGATCCTCCAGTCTCTGATTTCCAGAAAAACTGGGTGGAGCCCGACACTTGGTTCGGGGTGCTGAGGGGCCATCCCTGTTTCTCTGTGGATGATGTCTTTAGGCAGCTCTGGTGTTGCCTTGGGAACAGATGGTGGTTTCTATTCAGAGAGCTGAACTAAGCTTTCTTCATGCTTGGTGGCCATCCTTGGAAACATATTGCCCTTCTTTTTAGTGTTGCGTGATGGCTCGCCTGTTTCTTCTATTCAGTGACCTTCTGGATTGTCTTTCTTGAGGCTTCTAGGCATATTTATGAAGAATATTGTGATGAAGTGCAGTTACACTTTAACATTTAGACTGAAATGTCTTGGCTGTTCGTGCTGCATTAACCAGCTCTCAGGCGTTGGCTTGTTCCGCTGTCTGATCCCGCAGTGATGCCATAATACTGAATTTTGGACTGCCCTGTACATTGCCATGGCAACAGACTGATGTCACACGCTCAAGGACATGACTTCAGTGCGCGATCACGCAGAGGCACAACCAGATTTGTGGAGGAGAAAGCTGACTAATGCACATCTCAAAAGCAAACAAGGGGAATGCAGGTTACAGCTGACCAGCCAAGGTGCCTCAGTGTGAAAATTCCCCACTTAGAGGAGGGGCTGATCCTGTCTCTAAGACAGGAGCAGTTGTCTTGATGAGCTTCTCTTCACCATGGAGAAGCAGGTGACTTGCAGGTCTCCTATGTCTTTAAAACAGGTGGTGGAAGAGATCATCGTTTCTGGGGTGCAGAAATGCTCTCTGGTTTCAGAGCTTTGAAAGGGCACTGCTTTGTTTTAATTTTAAAGAACGTCTCAGTGGTCTTGTAAGCACCCTGAGAACACTTTGACTTGCCTAATGTTGTTCAAACAGTTTAATTGGTTTTCCAAAGCTTTTATTTTATCCGTAACATTGGAAGGTGAAAGGGGAACTCCGCATCTGCATTATGGTCACATTTTCCTATATCCTATTAGCAGATTCCAAGATTGTTTAATGTGATCTCCACCCATTTCATTTGGCTGCAACCTTTGCTCCCATGAAAACAAGGCTGATTGTTCTGAATTGCTGTGTGTATGTGCTTTGGCACGGCATGAAGGTACCTATAATAACACAACCATTGTCTGGAAAAAAAGGCAGTTTGCAGTAATAACTACAAATAAAAGGGTGCAGTCCAGGGGCAAGACAGATAATGGTCGTTGTCCCACCCATTGCACAGGGCAGATTCTCAACATGGCCACCCCTCAGCATGACAGGGCTGTGGGCTTTAGCCTGGGATGTGAATATTGGGAATAAGGGACTGAAATATTTGCATGTTGTTCCAAGTTTCTCTTTCCTGGCCGCGGTTCCATTGCTCATATCTACGGATGGGGAGACTGAATGACTTTTGCACAATGCGGTGTTTTATTTGCATGCTGTGAGCAGTTTAACAAGTGTGTGTGTGCTAAATGAAGCATTCCCACTTTCAGTTAGCAGCTGATGCGCCCTTAAAATTAAAAAAAAAAAAAAAAATTAAAGGTGCCTTTAGGTTGAACAGTGGGGTTTTGAGGGGTGACATTGTGCTGTGTGCTCGAGCGGATGGTGGGTCGTGCCAAGCCTGAATGTTAACTAGAAATGCTGTGAGATGCAGCAAATAACCAACTCACACGCCTTGGTGCTACAGTAATTTTTGCTCATCTCTGCACTTTGTGGGATAAAAGCTGTTATAGTGCAAGATTTGGAAGTAATGTAATTGTTTTAAATGCTCGGTGTCACAGGAATTGAGGATATTTAACAGAAACTGGCATTTCTTGTAGCAGTTTGGTTGCCTCCCAGGACAGGAAGCTGTGGAGTGTTAAAAAAGAGTCAGGGAAGGAGCTTTAACAACCCCCTCTGTAAATCACGATGCTTGAATTCAGATCCTGGCCTTGAGCTGAAAGGACTGGAAGCTCTGCAAGAGTCAGTGATTCAAGCTGCTCTGCAGAGAACAAGAAGATAATGGTGATGGACTATCAAGAAGGCAGCCTTGCTGAAAAGAGAGGCTTTGTGATACGGTCAAGGGGAAGGAAGTCTGGAGAACTCAGAAAAGGAACAGATGTTTTTGGTGGTGGGGAGAAACGTAACTATCCCTGTAGTTTGCTCTTGCAGCGGAGCCAGCAGGAGGAACTTGATACCAAACAAAAGTAGGCACACCCAGGATTTAGCACAGGGATCCTGGAAAGCTGAAAATCAGTGCTTGGGTGCTTTTCTGTTTGACAAATACCTTATACGGTGGCGTCTGGCAGATATAATAATATATGTGTGTGCAAAGGTGTGTGTAAAAGAGTTTGAAGGTGTTTGATGCTTCTCTTTAACAACAATAAAAGAAGTACTGATATGTGAAATGATACTCGAAGTGGGGAGCCAAGAGCAATGCCGTTCCCTGAGAAGGAAATAGTGACAGAAGATGCATTAAGAAAGAGGGTGAGGTTTTTTTCTAGGGTGTGTTTATGGATTGTGATGACTGGAAGTGTGATAAAGTAGATTGCTGATCCTGTGTATCAAAGTACCAGTGGCAATGATTTTTCAAGCTGTTGAAACTTGCATCCATTAAAAAAAATACATATATTTTGTTCTTCCTAATAGGTTAATCCACTGTAATTGGCTGTGAAATCAACCTGGGGGAATTTTCCCATCTGTAAGTGATGCACAGCCTCTTTGCTGTCTACTTGGCAACCGTACCTTCAGATAATTAAAAGCTGTTTTTTAAATCCACTTGTCTTTCAACTCTTGTTTTTCTGCATCTTGCTACTTCTCTGAGAGCTGTCAGTCACTCTCCTGGCTATGGTGTGAAAGCCGAGATAATGTGCTTTTAGGAAAGGAAAACTGCAGATGATCTTTTTATTTTAATTTTTAAAAGAAACGTAAAAAACTGCAAAACTAGGTGAATGTGAGAGGCTTTTTAACATGCACGTCACTGCTGCATTTTTAAAAGTAACTAAACTTTCCCAGTCCAGTATGGAAAACTTTGATTTGCAGAGCTCTTGTGCCACTTGCCCCTCTAAAATCAATAACCAAACCTCCACGGTTCGCTTAGGAAGCAGTTCCAGTTACCCAGAAATTACAGGAGTTGCTCAGCGCAGGGATCCTCTGGTTTCAGCACATAGTTTCATTGCTCTGTAGTGTTTTGAGAGGCCGAAGGGTGGGATGCAGCTCCAGTGAATTTCCAGATTCCTAACAGTGTGAGGGACTGTTTTTAATAGTGATGATAAAAACAGCTATTCCCAGTTGGAGGTTAGTCAGTGGTACAATTATCAGAGCTATGAAATAGTGCAGGGATGGAAAAAACTAAGGCTTGAAACTTCTTTTCTTGAGGGAGCTGTTTGAGATTATTTCCTGCAAGCCTTTAGAGAATTGGTGAGGGATATCAAATGGTGAGGGCTCAAGCTTGGTGATTGCTTTGGTAATTGGGCTGGCAATCTTCAGCTGGCTTTTGGGAGAGAATGGGTTGTTGAAAGCTGGGATGGTGAGTGGGAGCTCTGGAGTGGCGTGTTTGGTTTGTGAGGTGCAGAGGATTTCCACAGCGGGGTCACAATCCCCAGCTCCAAAGCTGGCTCACTTAAACCATCCCTTCTAAACCACAGTTGGGAACTCCTTATTTTCTGCTTCACTTCTTAGTGATTTGGTGGGGTTTATTCATATATTCTCCATTTTGTCCAAGAGGGGGAAACTCTGAGAAGAAAATGTTGTTTGTGCTGGAAGGGAGCAGTGGGAATATTGGGTTAGAGAGCAATGCAGGTATTTTTTCCTTTTCTGTCTTGATTATAAAGCTATTTTTTGGACCTGTTAGAGCGGGTCTAGAGGAGACCACAAAGATGCTCTGAGGGCTGGAGCACCTCTGCTCTGGAGCCAGGTTGGGAGGGCTGGGAATGTTCAGCCTGGAGAAGAGAAGGCTCCAGGGAGACCTTAGAGGCCCTCCAGTGCCTCTTTTTTTTTAAAAAAAAAAAGACGGAGTGTGACTTTTTACGCAGATAGGGATGGGATAAAGGGGAACAGTTTTAAAACAAAAGAGGAGAGATTTAGAGTAGATATTCGGAAGAAATTCTTGGCTGTGAGGGTGCTGAGGCCCTGGCACAGGGTGCCCAGAGAAGCTGTGGCTGCCCCTGGATCCCTGGAAGTGTCCAAGGCCAGATTGGACAGGGCTTGGAGTAACCTGGGATAGTGGGAGGTGTCCCTGCCCATGGCAGGGTATTAGAACGAGGTGATCACAAAGGTCCTTTCCATCCCAAACCATTCTAGGATTCTATGTTTTTTGTATTTTTCATGAAAAAAGTTTCAAGTCTTATGGAATAAACCTGAATCTGATGTTTTCAGGTGGACTTTAGAGAAGTTCATACTTCCAAAATGGTTATTAACATGGAAAGAATTGCACCAGAATTATTTCTGGTGTCCTCTTGTATGTCTGTGCTACTGAATTTTGAAGAGGAAACCTGAAAGGGGAAAGGCTCGGAGCAGGAGTTGTCACAGTTCATAACTTGTGCAGAAGTTGTTCTTTACTGATATTTCAATGCTATTTTGGGGCCTTTCTTTTTTCTTTAAGAATGAATTACAGTGGAATTTGTGCTATGCTTAGGATTTCTGAAATTTTAATTGTGTCAGTTGCTAGGTGTATTGACTACAAAGCTCTGAAAATATCAAACTATTTTTTACTTCAATAATTCTTGAGTTATTAATGGAAAAAAACCCCTTTAAAATAGAGCTAAAAAAAGATTTTGAAGATCCATGGAATTGGTAGGTTTCCAGATTAGTTTAGATTTTAAACAGCATTTTGAAACAATCATGCAATAAGATACAGTATTTAATCTTGGTCTCTACTGCAGTTTACCATTCAAAACCCCTGAGCTTATCTGAAGCTGAGTTAGTTCAGCAGATGTTTTGTGTATAAAGTTCTCTTAAGAATTTCTATAAAACCAGGTGATAGTTTGCCTGGGAAGGATTTGTGGTGTGTCCTCTTGGCTGCCTTCTGTCCTCATCCTGAGCGCTTTGGCCATAGCGCGTCACATGTCTGTGCTTTGGGTGTTCAAAGTCCTTTCTGGCCCCTTTAAACGGGCTCTGTGCTTTTTTACGAGCTGCAAAGCGGTTTTGGGTGGGAAATACCCCGATGCTGCTTTGGGATCAGTCGCCTGTGTTTGCGTGACCGTGGCTCTGCTCAACAGTGCCCTGTTCTGCCCCTGCTGCTTGGTCTGTGCTTGGCTGAGCTCTGCAGGTGCCTGGTTCTGGCTGATGGATAACGAGGGGTGCGCTTGGATGGCAGCGTCGTGCCACATGCTGTTGTGAGTCTCATCTGCCTTGCTGTGCCATTCCTGCTGTCACTGGTTAGGATTCCAGCTTCGTGTTGCTGGCTGTGACACCCTGGTGTCCTGTTTCTTTGCCTCTCCTTGCATGACTTCACACTGCAGGCCTGGAGCTGTTGGAGAGATGCTCATTCCTGGCAGCTGCTGGGGCTGCTGCCCCAATGGTGTCAGAGAGTCCCTCCCGAAGAGACCTGGTGGCAATAGAGCTCTAGAGGCCTCTGGTTGTAAAGAGTGGCTGCTCCCAGTCCAGGAAACTGGGGCTGAGAACTATCTCTCCAGAAAGTGTGATCTCATCGAGGAGCTGTGTCACCAGGTCCAGGAGTTGCACGAGGACGTAAGAAGTTTGTGTGGCATTTGTGGGAATGAGAAACCTCATCAAGTTCAACAAGTCCAGGTGCAAGGTGCTGCTCCCAGGGTCAGGGCAGTCGCAGGTATGAGTACAGACTGGGAGAAGAAGTCATTGAGGACAGCCCTGCAGAGAAGGACTTGGGAGTTCTGATGAAAAGATGATGCAAGCTGGCAATGTGTGCTCACATCCCAGAGAGATAACTGTGTCCTAGGCTGCTTCAAAACAGGAGTTGGCAGCAGGTCAAGGGATGTCATTCTCCTCCCACGGGCTGCCCAGAGAAGCTGTGGCTGCCCCATTCCTGGAAGTGTCCCAGGCCAGGTTGGATGGGGCTTGGAGCAACCTGGGATAGTGGAAGGTATCCCTGCTACGTGTCCTAGGCTGCTTCAAAACAGGAGTTGGCAGCAGGTCAAGGGATGTCATTCTCCTCCCACGGGCTGCCCAGAGAAGCTGTGGCTGCCCCATTCCTGGAAGTGTCCCAGGCCAGGTTGGATGGGGCTTGGAGCAACCTGGGATAGTGGAAGGTATCCCTGCTACTGGCAGGGGGTTGANAACCTGGGATAGTGGGAGGTGTCCTTGCCCATGGCAGGGTATTAGAAGGAGGTGATCACAAAGGTCCTTTCCATCCCAAACCATTCTAGGATTCTATGTTTTTTTTATATTTTTCATGAAAAAAGTTTCAAGTCTTATGGAATAAACCTGAATCTGATGTTTTCAGGTGGACTTTAGAGAAGTTCATACTTCCAAAATGGTTATTAACATGGAAAGAATTGCACCAGAATTATTTCTGGTGTCCTCTTGTACGTCTGTGCTACTGAATTTTGAAGAGGAAACCTGAAAGGGGAAAGGCTCGGAGCAGGAGTTGTCACAGTTCATAACTTGTGCAGAAGTTGTTCTTTACTGATATTTCAATGCTATTTTGGGGCCTTTCTTTTTTCTTTAAGAATGAATTACAGTGGAATTTGTGCTATGCTTAGGATTTCTGAAATTTTAATTGTGTCAGTTGCTAGGTGTATTGACTACAAAGCTCTGAAAATATCAAACTATTTTTTACTTCAATAATTCTTGAGTTATTAATGGAAAAAAACCCCTTTAAAATAGAGCTAAAAAAAGATTTTGAAGATCCATGGAATTGGTAGGTTTCCAGATTAGTTTAGATTTTAAACAGCATTTTGAAACAATCATGCAATAAGATACAGTATTTAATCTTGGTCTCTACTGCAGTTTACCATTCAAAACCCCTGAGCTTATCTGAAGCTGAGTTAGTTCAGCAGATGTTTTGTGTATAAAGTTCTCTTAAGAATTTCTATAAAACCAGGTGATAGTTTGCCTGGGAAGGATTTGTGGTGTGTCCTCTTGGCTGCCTTCTGTCCTCATCCTGAGCGCTTTGGCCATAGCGCGTCACATGTCTGTGCTTTGGGTGTTCAAAGTCCTTTCTGGCCCCTTTAAACGGGCTCTGTGCTTTTTTACGAGCTGCAAAGCGGTTTTGGGTGGGAAATACCCCGATGCTGCTTTGGGATCAGTCGCCTGCGTTTGCGTGACCGTGGCTCTGCTCAACAGTGCCCTGTTCTGCCCCTGCTGCTTGGTCTGTGCTTGGCTGAGCTCTGCAGGTGCCTGGTTCTGGCTGATGGATAACGAGGGGTGCGCTTGGATGGCAGCGTCGTGCCACATGCTGTTGTGAGTCTCATCTGCCTTGCTGTGCCATTCCTGCTGTCACTGGTTAGGATTCCAGCTTCGTGTTGCTGGCTGTGACACCCTGGTGTCCTGTTTCTTTGCCTCTCCTTGCATGACTTCACACTGCAGGCCTGGAGCTGTTGGAGAGATGCTCATTCCTGGCAGCTGCTGGGGCTGCTGCCCCAATGGTGTCAGAGAGTCCCTCCCGAAGAGACCTGGTGGCAATAGAGCTCTAGAGGCCTCTGGTTGTAAAGAGTGGCTGCTCCCAGTCCAGGAAACTGGGGCTGAGAACTATCTCTCCAGAAAGTGTGATCTCATCGAGGAGCTGTGTCACCAGGTCCAGGAGTTGCACGAGGACGTAAGAAGTTTGTGTGGCATTTGTGGGAATGAGAAACCTCATCAAGTTCAACAAGTCCAGGTGCAAGGTGCTGCTCCCAGGGTCAGGGCAGTCGCAGGTATGAGTACAGACTGGGAGAAGAAGTCATTGAGGACAGCCCTGCAGAGAAGGACTTGGGAGTTCTGATGAAAAGATGATGCAAGCTGGCAATGTGTGCTCACATCCCAGAGAGATAACTGTGTCCTAGGCTGCTTCAAAACAGGAGTTGGCAGCAGGTCAAGGGATGTCATTCTCCTCCCACGGGCTGCCCAGAGAAGCTGTGGCTGCCCCATTCCTGGAAGTGTCCCAGGCCAGGTTGGATGGGGCTTGGAGCAACCTGGGATAGTGGAAGGTATCCCTGCTACTGGCAGGGGGTTGAAACTGGATGGACTTTAAGGTCCCTCCCAACCCAAACCATTCTAGGATTCTATGAACTAGGGTGTTCTCAGAGAGCTTAGAGACTCAAAAATCTGAATTCCCCGCTCAACATCAGGGATCCCAGTGGATCTGCACCACATCTCACAAGAAGTCAGAAGTGAATAAAAGAGGGGGACTGGAAAGTGGTCACTCTCTATACAAGGAGTGTTGGGGTTTTAGGAGTTTTTTTTTGTGTTCTTTTCTTTTACTCTTTAAAGAATTTTTCCTTATGCTAAGGGATAATTGTTGGGTGCTTAAGAGANAGAGACAAAAAGACCTGGCCACAGGGGGAGGGGTCCAGTTGTCCTCTTTTACTTGGGTTTTTTCTCAGGTGGGGGCAGAGATGGCGGGAGATTTGAACTGGGAAAAAGGGTGGGGTACAGTGCCTAGGGCTCTTTGTTCTCCTCGTGTTCAGAGTGGAGGGAGAAGCTGCTGTAAGGAGAACCCATCGTCGCTGCAGGGTCCTGCCTTCTGCTGCCTTCCGCTGCCTTCCTTCTACCGTGAGTGGAGCTTGTTTGCTGGAGCGGCCATTTGCCCTGGGACCCTGTTTAACACCCTAGCTCACTAAGGAAGGGACCCTTTCACCATCTGCTCGGGTGCCTCAGGGGGCCCTGGGACCCCAAGCCTGCCTTTCCCTGTTCTGCCGGGAGGCAGCTGCACTTTGTCCGCCATCCCTTCGCTGCTGCTTTGAGGCTTCGCTACACTGTAGTGCCGCTAGC
>WEIT01007295.1:0-42121 GCA_013389985.1 Dryoscopus gambensis | reverse complement strand
GAGCCCGCGCCACAGCGCCCCCTGCCGGCGCGGAGGAGCCACCGCACCTGCCCTGTGCCCCGGGAGCCGCAGCGCCCCCTGCCGGCCGTGAGCGGCGCTGCACCGAGGGGTAGGGCCTGGGAGCCGGGAAGGCGTCACTGGGGCCTGGGTCTGTTCCGTGTCACTGCCACAGTTAGTGGGGTTTTGTTTGCCTTGTTATACGTATATGTATTAGTAAAGAACTGTTGTTCCTATTCCTCATATCTTTGCCTGAAAGCCCCTTAATTTCAAAATTATAATAATTCAAAATTATAATAATTGTCCATTCCAAGGGAGGCTCCTGCCTTCCTTAGCAGACACCTGTCTTTCAAACCAAGACAAGGAGCAATATTCCTGTCCCTGCTGAAGACTTGACGTTAATAATAAGTGGTGAGTGATTGCGGTAGGTGACTCCCTGCTGCAGGGGATGGACACATCCAGCTGCCCACTGACGGGCTGTGCTGAGGAGTTTGTTGCCTGCCAGCGGCTGGAATCAGAGACATCACATGAAGACTGCTGAGAGAGCTTAAAGGTCAAGATAAACTTCATGAGATTACTGATTATTGTGGTTTTTACCCTTTCTTAAATACAATTCTGTGACAGTACCAGTTGGTTCAGTGATGGGCTCAGCCACGTCCTGGAAAGGGTCTGGGGCAGCCTTGACCTCCTCCAGTAGAAGCTCTGTTAGAACCTGACACAAATTAATGACTTTCTTTTTGTTTGTTGTTGTTCTTAGATTGTAACCTGTTCTTTAGGAGCTTTATGCTTTGTTTTCTAAGATACAGCTGGAAAGCTCAGTGAATCCAAAGCTCGTGCAGAGGGTGTGGGTGGGGATGTGTCTTGTTTGTTGGTGGGTGGGTGGGCTGTTTTTAGATGCTCCTAAGGAATCTGTTCTGGTGGAAGTATTGGGGCACTTTGTTCCAAAATGTGCTGTGAAAAGTAGTTTGAACTTCCTTCTGCATGAAATCTGTCCTGAAGTTGGGTGTACTTGGACAGCTCTTTCCCTAAGTGCAGAGCAGACTTTTTTGTAAGTGGCTGACCTATAAATTTGAGATTTCTGAGTTCAGCATTTTTACATTGTCCTTGCAAGGTGAGAGATAGTTCTCTGTGAAAGTGTGACATTGGGGCACCAGCAGTGGCCTACTTTAAACAGAAGTTTGAAAGGATTTAAGATTTTGTGACAATTCATGAGGTACTGATGCTAAAAATAGTGGAAAATGCACTTGTGTGAGAATAGAGTGGATTCAGGAATATGATGGAAAGAACTTGGGCATTTTGAATGACAGAAATCATGGAATCATAGAATGTTAAGGGGTTGGAAGGGACCTTAAAGATCATCTCATCCCAACCTCCTGCCAAGTGCAGGGACTTCTCCCACTAGACCAGGTTGCTTAAGGCCTGATCCAACCTATCCAAATATTTGCAAGTAACGGCACAGTTACTTCTAAAACTCTTTTTTGGTACTGTTATATTTCATCTAGTGTTTGTGCTGCGGAGTAAGGTTTGTTGAATTTGGATTTGGAGGCCCTTAGGAAAAATCTGGACACTTTAGAGATGCCTGATAGATATTGTAACCTCTCAGCCCTGCAGTGGATTGGCAGAACGAATCCGTGTGGACGGAACTGTGTCGCTCTGCTTTGAGTCTTTTGTGTGTCTGTGTGGGTTTGGTTTGCTTGGGGTTTTTGGGGGAGTGTTTTTTGGGGTTCTTTTGTGCCTCTGTCTCTGCTGAGAAGGTATCCACATTGGTATAGGACAGAGAAATGCACAAAATAAACTTTTGGTTAAAGTGTAAGATTCCACAGAAGTAGATAAAATAGAATTACCCCTCATTCTGCTCAACTCTGTAGGTCTGGACCTGTGATCAGGGAATATGGGGTGGTCTCAGAGAGGAGAACTGGCAACCCAAGGGCTGGCTCCAAACCAGTTAGAGCCATAGAAACCTGTCAAAGCCATATTTAGTTCAGTGAATTGAGTTTTGAAGCTGGTGAATTTAGTGCTTGACATCGAGTCACCTGCTGTAGGGCGTTCCTTGTTAGCAGAGTTCTAAAGAAGGTACTGTATTTATTTATTTATTTGTTGGATATTTAGAAGTCAGCTGTAGCTTTGTTCTGCTATTTTAGAAGCCATTTCATACCCCGTGGAGAGACGTGCAGGAACAATTATTCCTGTGCATTTTGTGCCGTGGGGCAGGGGGCCTTCTTCCCTGTGTAGTGTCATGTATGAGATTTTTGGTTTCCTGGTGACATTTTACTTTGTTGCTATTTACCAATCAAAAGGCCAGTCCTGGGCTGGAGTACACAGATGCAGAGATACACAAAGATACACTTGTAATCAGAGTTTTGCAACTGAGTTTATTTCTGTTGTGTTCCAAGAGCTGCCACGAAGCAGAAGGAAACTTTAAGAATTAGAGTGGGTCGTTACCCTGTGCTGCTGGATCCCTAACAAACTTTTCCTGGTGAACTGGTGAGGAATTTCTGTCAGGCAGGGCATGTGATGGTCACTTTATGAGCTGTCACAGCAAAAACAAATCCACCCTCTGCGTGCCAAAGTGAGTCAAGTGTACCTCTCCAGCCAGGATCCCTGCCATCCACAGGCAAAACAGGGTGATGAAATGACTGCTGGCAATCCTAATCTGCCACATCAGGGTTGAAATAATAATGATAATAATAATAAGGATCTTTTTTAGCAAGCTAATGTCGTGTTCTTGAAAAAGATGTGCTTCTTCTTGCTGGTTTTGACTGGCTTGCTCTAAAGTGGGGTGGGTTGGCTCTCTCCTGGTGTTCAGGCTGATCTCTTTCACAGAGGCAGTCTGGGTTTCTGCCTCTGGTGTTTGTCCTGAAACTCCCTTTTCGCATCAGTTCTGCATCTTGCAGTCCTTTCTACCCATCTTTGCATGTGCAGGAGCAATCCAGCGAGACCTCAGCCTCACAAAACCAGGGCACGACGTCTCCAGAGCTCTGGGAGTGCTGCTCTACTATATTTGGAACCAGCTCTATTGCTTCTATAATAGGAAGGCTTCTGGAAGCTTTCTCCTTCCTCTTGCCCCAAGAAAGTAGCCTTTCAGCTGAGCTTTCATTAATTCACAATCTGCATGGCAAAAGAAATGTAGTTTTATAGGCTAAATAATTCAGACGTGGCTCGTGGTTCACGTGGCCTTGAGTGTGGTGTGTTCAGGGAGGATTTTTGCCTGTGCCCCGTGAGCTGAGGGTGCGGCAGCCACAGCCCCGCTCAGGGGGGCTTTGCTACCCCCAGTTTGCCATTCAGGGCACGCGACGGTGGCAAGGGGTGCCAAGGCAGCTTTCTAGAAAGCAGAGTGATGTGTGAGCCCCGTGTGTTTGTCACCAGAGCTGCAGCAGCACTGCCCAGTGAGGGATTTACTGGTTTTGTTTTCTCCTTGGATCAAGCAGAACAAATCTAATGAGCCAGTTCTTAACTTCCTCCCAGTTGAGCAGCGAGTGATGTCCTTACCCAAATTGTGCAAGGCAGCTGAAACCTTTCAGGAATAGCTGAACAAGGGAAACATTTGTAATATTATTTTTTCCCAATACTCGTGCAGGGCTAAGAGGGTGCAGCAGAGCTTGTCTTTCCTTTATTTTCTTTTTCCCTTCTGAGATTTTCCTTTTGAGCGGACAACGTAGTCCTTCCAACACTTACCCCACCTAGAGAGAAAGCATGTGAGCCACGAATGTGGAGCCTTTCATTCTTTATTGACGTGCTCTTGGAAGGAAAACAGGTTCTCCCTGTAGTGCTTCGTTGGAATAAGCATTTCACATGCTTATCAGTACAGCAAGTAGTGCTGTCTGACAGCAGTGAGGAGTCAAATGTTGCCTTGGAGCCCTACATGCTCATTTCCCTGCTTCTGACACACTCTGGATTTTGCCCACTGTGCATTCAGAAGTGTTCTTTTCCACTGACTTGAAAGAAGCTAAAACCCACTTTGTAGCAGACACATTTTCCAGCACGATTCCAGGTGTGGATTGGAGATGGCTGAGTCCTGTCTGAGTTTCTCAGAACCTTGTCCTGCTGAGGTTTGTGAGTTCCTGCCAGGTCAGGGATAAGTGGGTTCAGGGAGCTGACCACTTTTGGGTTAATTCTGTCCTAGTCCAGCTCCTTGAGAGGGTTCAGGTGAGAAGTCAGGCAGGGAGGCAGTGCTGATAAAGGGGAAGGTGTGAAAGACTAAACAGGCCCAGCTCCTGGAGACTTTCCTCAAAAGAGGGATGCTCCAGACCCCTCCTCATCACTGACTCTGCTTACATGGGAATCTTCAGTTTTCATTTAAATTGCTGCTCTGTTGTGATCCAAGGACAGGAGCTTGCAGGAGCTTTGAGCAAGAAGGGCTGGAGTGCATTTGGTGGGGAGATGAGCAAAGGGCAATGGCAACCAGGTCCTGCTGCTTTGCCAGCTCTGGTTCCTGGCGATTAACAGAAGTGTCATCAGCTGGTTTTGGTGTGGGAGTAGACAAAGGAAGCTCCCCCACATTAATTCCAGATGGAGCCCCTGGGGCAGTTTCATTGCCTTTAGATCAGATAATATCAGACCTGACTGACCATCAAACAGAGGGGAAGCCGAGCACACAAGATTTCACAAGGCAAACCATGCCTGTGGTGGCTCCCTTAGGGTTAAAAGGCAGTTCTTTAAGGTGTTTTAAATATGTAGCTATTACCTGAAGAATGGTTAAAAAGAGATGGTTGTGTTCCTGTAGGTGTCTAAGAGGCTGAGGACGTGGTGTATCATCTCACTGTCAGACTTGGTCTGGGAGCTGCTGGGGGTCGTCCCCAGTGGGAATGTTGGGATGAGGGAAAACTTTGTGCCAAAGCCTCTTGCTTAGGAGAATCTGGTGCTGTTATAGGTGTCCTGGGGGCTGTTTGGGGAGGGAGGGAGGGATGACTAGGCTTGGGAATGGCAGAATTTCATGTCTGGTGCATTATTCTTTTGGAGACAAGGGTCATGGAACAACCTAAGGTTGAGCTCAGTGGTGGGGGAATGGACATGGAACCCGGTTCTTGCAAGAAAACAACCCCCCTAATCTCTATTATACAGCCTCAGCACTGACTCCTTCCTTCCTAATGACTTTTTTTGCTATTAACTCCTTTGAGTTCTGCTCTGAAACATATTCTGCTGCTTCCTTCTGCATCCTGAGTGTGCTGATGCTCTCTGCCCAGCTAATCGAGTGTGACACCCCTGTGGAGCATCCCAAAGCTTGCCTGGCATGGAGATGGGGTGGTCAAATGTGTTTTTACGCCTGTTTTTACCAACAGGGTGATTGTTGCTCAGATCCAGTCCCGAGGCCACGGCCTCCCTTGGAGAAAGTAAATTTTCTGAGAGGATGTGCCCACCCTTTGAACCGGTTTGTTTATCAGTTACTGTTGCTACAGCTAAAACACACTTGCACTTGCACTTATCAAAGTATCAAAAGCTGTAGTGAATTGCTACACAGATGAGGAGACCTTGACTGCGGTCTGGTTGAGTTGATACATTTGTTTTCCTAAGCTGCAGCAGCGTTCAAACCTGGTGATAAGACGGGGAATTTAGTGGGACGGTTCCCTGAGCTGCCGTCCGCGGCTGAGAGGATGTGATGCTTTCTGCTGCCAAAACCCGAGTCCTTCCCACATCTTGTGCAGAAAGGCATATGTTTGGGGGTGGTTTCAGAGAGGGAGAAGAACACGATTAGGGTTTTAACTTCCTCTTCTGTTTTGTTTCTCTGTGCATCTGTATTTCAGTTTTTCGGGCTGTACCCGACTCTGTGCAAAACTTAACAAATCGGCTGCAGCTCCTTCTGCTAAGGATCAGCCTTGGTACAGAAACAGTGGTAGTTAAAAGGCAGTAAGTATATCTGCTAGCTTAAATGCTGGGGGTTTTTTTCTCTTTTCCTTTTTTTTTTTCCTTTAATTCACAAGCACAGCTTTTTACTCCTCACACAGTAGGAATTTGTCAGGAGCTTGCTGGCATTAATAGTCTATTTCAGCTCTTTTCTATAGCCCAGAAGCTACAGAGGGGGGGAAAAAGCATGCTTTGTATGGAGCTGTGGTTGGGTCTGTGCTGCAGTGCCCATCTGAACTTGGCTGTGTTTATTTTGTCAGCTTTTGCTTCCCTCTAGTAGTTGCTGGTCCCTTCCTAAACTCACGAAATCCCACCATACAATGCCTGTGCTTGGATCAGGGCTGCTCCTGACCTGAACCATTTCTCTTGAAGGTTTTGCTTCTTGAGCTCTTTACTGCAAACAAGATATCTTTGGGTTTCAATTCTTTGTCTGGCTTTTTATCTTTTACTTCTCAATTGATCTCCAGAGGAGTGGGACTAGGACAAAACAAGTGGTATTCCTAACCAGGGATCCATGGAGAGGGTTTAAGCTATTGGAAGAGTGAGTGGCATTCTTGAAATGGCGTGGTTGCGTTTATTTGGATGTGGATATAATCATGTTTCTGTGATACAGTTCCTGCTGAGTTTGAAATGCTAGTGTCTGTGAAGCCAGGAGAGCCAGACAAAAGCTTGGAGAAAAGTCAGAATTTCAGTGCCTCTTACTGATGGTTCATGGGAAAGTAATGATTTTGTGTTGACTTCGATTTTCCTAAAGCACTGGGCATATGCTTTTTCTTCTCTGTGAATTACTGTTTGTGAATATATATCTTTACAGCATCAGAACATCAGAAACAGCTGGGTTTTGTGCCTAGGTTTCACTCGTAGAGGTAGGTCCTTGTTACAGAGTCTGGGTAGTCTGACGAAAACGGTGTTTAACCACAAAGCTTCGATTTCTGCTGTTGCTGATCACGGCAGCCTAACTCCTGGTCCTCCCGAATCCCTGGAGCAGAGGACTTGCTCTCCTCCTCCTGCTCTGCCACTGCCATGCCTCCGTCTCCTCCACCCCACACGTCTCTTAGCCTTGTGTAGAGCTCAGCAGAGATTTCTTCATGAAGACTGGAATGTGTTTATATAATATTTTATATATTATTTTAGGCTCCTGCTACTCAAACGTAGGCAAACGCTTAACCTCTTATTCACCATCATTAGACAAACCATGAAATTGCTGTAGCAGACATCAAGTCAGGTAGATCTAAACCAGCTTCTGTTTTTCCTGCCTAGAAGGTTCATCCTTCATCATTTTCCTGGCAAGTGTGGCTCTGTGAAGCCGGTTTTCCAGGCTGTGTTTAGTTTCCACGAGTGTTTAGTGGCAGCGCTGATTGTGAACCACACCTGGTCAAGCAGTGCTGAGCCGAGCTGGGTGTAGTGGGGGCTCTTCCGTGTGGGAGGCGTCGGGAAGGGGGTGATGTGAGAGGCTCCATCTCTGCAAAAGCAGGGGGGTAGGCAGCAGTAGGAACACGGGGCAAAGCTGCTGAAAAGGAGAGAACAACCTGCTGCACTAAATCACAGCTCCCCTGGGGCCACGGCTCCATAGTTAGCATCCTCAAATGGCATTCCTTTATTACGGCATCATTGTGCACGGTCCTCTAGAGAGGAAGCAAACGGTCTCTAAAACAATCTGCTGGCAGCTCAGGCTGGAGTATTTGAGGTTTTCCAGGGCTCTTTTGCTGTGTCACTCTTCCCTTTAATGTTCCAGCTCGAAGGTTGTTGTTCTTTCTCCATCAAAGTGCGTTAGAGCGTCGGTAAGAGTGTCTGCTCCAAGGACAAGGTGTAGAAGGCAGCAGCCCAGGGAGAACTGGGAGATACTGCAGAACAGCTTTGTTTTGGTGTAATCTGTCTTATCTGCATGTGATGCAAAGACAGGGCAGTTTTCACAAGACTTGGAGGCTGCGTGGTGACATGTTTTCTGTCCTTTTGTGAAACCCACCACGTTATTTTGATTAGAGCGCTAACGTAACTCCTGGCAGCCTCAAATCTCACTGTAACTCCTGGCAGCCTCAAATCTCACTGCTAGCAGCTACTTCCCTCCAAAGCCTGATGTGGTGCTAACAAGCAGAGAGATCTTGTGCGTCCTGTTTACATGGAGCTGGGAAGACAGCGTGTTCCGTGGGAGGTGCCAAGGTAGCACTGCAGTCGGATATAAGGTGAAAAAACTCTGTGTGTGCAGACAGGCTGTGGTGGGGCGTGTTAATTTGTGTTTAGTGGTGTTCAGGAACTCCAGCTGCAATACTGGCATGATGATGTTAAGTTCTTTTATATCTGAATATGTATCTTTTATATCTATGCATGCTTAGCATGTTTGTGTTTGTATATATTTATATTTTTATATATATATATCTATCTTCTCTCATGGGAAAGCCCATGTCCCGAGCATCTGTGCTTGTGATCTTCTCACGTAGCTCTCTGTTGTTCAGTTTTTAGGTGGCAGAGACACGGCGAAGCTGCGTGTGGGGCAGGCAGAGCTGATGGGGGAGCGTGGGGTGTAGCCCAGGATGGACTGGCTGTGACGAGGTGCCTTAGCCGGAGAGGTCGTTACCATGAAGAGTTCCTGCAGAGCTGGCCTCCACAGGGAACCGCTCAACTCCACATCCTCCACCTTCCATCAAGTCAAACGGTATGAACACGCTGGCTGCTCTGCCTGCAGCTGAGTATTCGGCACTGATTTTAGCCTTCTCCTTGTCCTCTCCTATCGTCTTGTGCTGTCACTCAAATGTTTGCTCTCGATTCTGACTTTCGGGTAGTGTTTAAGGGAAACGTTGTACTGGCTTGAGGGCAGAAATGTTCTTTGACGTTTTTATTTGATAATGACAACTGCAGATCCACTACAGCTGGGAGTGTACTTGGAGAAATCCTTGGGTTTTCTAGCAACAGCTGTAAATTAGTTTGGGAAACATGACTTTGAAGTAAAACTTAATTGGTGAAAGGCTCGGCAGAGTAGGCTTTAAACCATGCAGGCAGCTTAAAGCAAGTGGAAATGCTGGCAGTCATTGTTGCGGTTTGTCTTACTATGGACTAAGTAATTAGATTAGTTTAAGCTCAGATTTTCATTTTGCATTGCTCACCCTCCTGTGTCTCTTATTAAGGAGAAATGCACGATTGATTTCAAACACTTGTGCTTATGTGACAATTAAGTGAACGCCTCTCACTGTGTCTCCTTATAGGAACACGGTGCAGAACAACTTGTCCTCATGCAAATGCAAGGACATGCCAGTTTGTTTGAGTTCAAGCTACTTCAAAATACATGTGTAATTTTTTTTTTTTTAATTCTTTTTCTGAAACCAAGGCTCTTAAACTTCCTCAGTCTGGAGGAAGAGCGCCAGCTTTTTGGTTTCCAAAGGCTGTGTGGGTTTAAAGCAAACTTTTAACCTTTGTTCTTTGTGGTTGTGTAGACAGCATATACTTGCTATGTTAGTCTCATGGTAATTTAGTGCTGGAAAAGACTTCCTGGGTCACCCAGCTCCTTGCTTTCCCAAGCAGCATCTCGTAATCCCTTTTGTGAACTTAGTCCAGCCTAAAAACATTTACATCTTTTCTTGCATCTTTTCTTCTCTCCTCCTGTAGATTAAGCCATTACTGAGGATGACAGATCTTGCTGTGCAGTTAGGAACCTTCTTTTCATTCTCAGGCTGAGCATTCATGGCAGTTTATAGGCTCATTTGAGTTTCTGTTCCTTTATTTTCCTTCTGCCTAAGGACCGCTGCTTATTTTCAGTGGTTTACATCTTCTTCTGCATTCTGTAAAATGGGGTTATAACCCTCACGTGTGGTTTTGCTGTGCTAAGTGACCCAAGTGTTCTCCAGTAGCTTCTTGAGTAGCAATTGCTGTTGTTCTCAGTGTGATGCCCCTCACAGAATATTCTCAGTCCTGGCTAAAAGTGTGTGCTGTGCTCTGGAGCTGGTCTGCCTGGAGGGCTTGTCTCTGCTGTCACAGCATCACCTCCACTTCCCTGTTTCGTGGATGTCTCTATGGTGGCCAGTTCACCTCAGTTACTTCCAGAATTCATTGGTGTTCCCCTTGCTGGTGCATCACTGCATTTGTAAACCCTCCTGTTTCTGTTACTTGGAGCTTTGTGCCTCTGCTGTTTCGGAGCTGCCTCTATTTCTGTGGGTGCAGAATTAGTGCTGAGGTCATTCCTAACAAAATCAGATGTTCTCAGGGCTGATTCTTGAGGCACGTCTTTGGTTTCCAGGCTGGTATTTTCTTATTCAGCATCACCTGGGGCTGTCTGCTGCTAAGCCAGCTCCTTTGTCTGTTTTCCCATTCCTGTGCCAATCTGTCTTAACCAGTAAATCTCTTTGTGCTCTCTGTAGTCCGTGTGAGTAAGATATAGTAGATTGGTTTAAAAAGATGGGTTTTTTTGAGAACCTCGAGGTTAGTCTGGCATATTGAACTACTCCCTCTTCCCCCTTTTTCTCTGTGTCACATTAATCCTCTTTGCTTGCAAAGCACCTTTATACTGGAGTCAGAATACGAGCCCTGGAGAGGCCGCGATCATTCTCCTTCTCTTTCTCCCCTGCAGTGCCCCCTCCAATGTGCCACATGTTTATTACCTCCTATTGTTGCCTTTCAAGAGGTTTATAAATCCTGTTTCTTGGCCTGCAGTGCGTGAGCCTATCTGGTTTGGATTCTGAAACTGGGATGAGCCAATCCTCACAATTTTTATGAAGCTCTCTAATCCTCCCCCTGCCAATGCTCTTGTTCAGATTAACGCCTGGGCTTTTGCCCTCATCATCACCCTTACCTCCCCTCTTTAAAAATGGTGCAAAGTCAAATTTGGTATTTTGTGTTGTACTCTTGATCTCTGCCCTGCCCTTGCTTGCAGCCCTGTTTCTCTTTTTTTTCTCACAAACTGAAAAAAACCTTTCACTTTTTCTTTGTTGTTAAATATCTCTGCGGTGACTTAATGCTGCACCAGTTCTCATGTTTATTCCTGGACTTTTTGATCTCTATGACAGAAGTTTCCAAGTGATGTGACCTGGAACTTGTGTCTGCTTCTGGTATCCTTCACGAAGAAGGATCACATCCAGTTGGAGTTTCTTTGGATCTTGTTTGGGATGTGTTCTTAATACCTTTTGACTCCTGGGGAATGCTGTGTGCAGTGAAGTCCTCCGCACCCCAGCTGACTTCATGAACCAGTTTCTTTCAGTCTTGAGTTTCAAAAGAGCAACCTGATAACTTGCCTTCAGCTCTACTTTTGCTTATTTTTTTCTTTTGAATGCTGAGTCTGTTACTGATCGTGTGGTCCAAGGTTAATTTCTGCAACCTTTCATGTGTTCTCATTACGTATGCACAAAAATGAAGGCTATAAATAGTATCACTCTGTTTTGGTTCGTTAACAGAAGAAATTTGTTGCACTGTGATATGAAGAGAGGTCTCGCTCCTCTTGCACTTCATAAATCAGAAAACAAATTATTAAAGGTAAAACATTTCCAGAAGGACACATGTCACTTACCTGTGCTGCTCTGGGCAGCTTTCAGCAGAATCCCTATGAAACCAGCAGTTTTTGTCTCGCTGTTCCTCCGTGATTTCCTCTCATCCTGTCCCACTACAGCCACGTGTGCCATCACATCATCTCCGAGGTACACGTTTCTGGAGCAGCTGATAACCTTGAATTCCAAATCTTTCTGTTCATTTTGTTCCCTTCTGCTTTGTCATCTCTCTGTCATGTCTGGTACGGTTGGGAAGCAGGGCTTTGAGCTTCCTGAGGCTCAGCAAAGAATTGCTGCTGCATCACTCCCTTCATGGTAAGTGCTTCTGTACAAAAGCCTGGCGAAGCAGTGGCACTTCTTCCTGTACAAAATTTAGAAAGCAGCCAAGGCATCTGTGCTTTACTGAAGGCTGTGTGTGTGTTTAGTGTAAAACGTGTTCAAAACATTAACGGGTGGGAGCCTCAAAGTAGAGTGATCTGTGTTGGGCTTGGGGGTTCATTCTGTCACCCGAAACCTCTGCGTGCTGGAGGTGATGGGCTTTGTGTGGTGGATTTCCTGGCCGTGCTGTGTGCAGCTGTATTTGGGCGTTGTCTCCCCCAGAGTCAGGTTATCTGAGCACCTGACGCAGGTGAACAAGCTGGGGAGGGATCCAGCGTTAGGAGTTTGGTTCTTCCGCTGCATTTAGCTCCTCTGCTCTTCTGGGCCAGCTCTGCCCCACGTTTTTGGCATTCTTCCACTTCCCCCAGGCTGGCCACTGGAGCAGAGAGCTCTCCTTCAGCAGCCACATGCCTTCTGTTTGCCTTCAAATCCCACTCTAATCCTCGCTGGCTCTCCCTTTGCTGCAAGAGGCATTTTGGAGTTGTTGGGAGGTGGGTCAGGAGCAGTGGCCGCTCCAAGGGGAGTGGGTTTTCAGGAAATCAGATGCTTCCACAGCTGCCAGAGTCGAACCCACCCCTGCTCTGGAGCATGGTGCTTCCCAGCCCTCCTTTCTCCAGGCTTGGACCCTTGCCACGCTCCAGAACAAACTCCACGAGTAGCAGAGCGCCTTCCATCCCGGGACTTTCCCGCCCCGGCAGAATCCGTGGAATGCCTTTGAAGCAGCTCTGTGTCTGCTTTGCCTTGCCCTGGCAGTGCAAAGGGGATGGAAATGGTACTGGAGATCGAGCCCAAAGGACCCACCAAGCCCTTCCAGAA
This sequence comes from Dryoscopus gambensis, assembly GCA_013389985.1. Lineage (NCBI taxonomy): Eukaryota > Metazoa > Chordata > Aves > Passeriformes > Malaconotidae > Dryoscopus > Dryoscopus gambensis. The sequence continues at coordinate 29,621 of WEIT01007295.1, read as the reverse complement.
ATAACAAGTGGTTGACCGTGGTTAACTCCCACTCAGTGCTCAGTCCTTGCTAATTGTCAGTGTCCTTTATGGAGGAGGAAAGCTCTATGGACAGAGAATTGGGATGCTGGGGAAGAGAAATGCTTTGCCAGAGTGTGGGGTTTTTATTGTTGTTTTTTTTTTTTTCCCCTTCTTTTTTTATTTTTTTTTTTTGGCCCCTGCCTTGTGTCAGTATGTCCTGAGGGGTTTCTCAGAGTTGTAGTTGGCACTGGGTGTGCAGTCAGCAACGCTTTTGTCGACTGGAGTTGGTGTTTACAAGGAGAAATCCATAGGAAACTTGGGGGTTTTGATGGAAATTTTCACCCTAATAAAACCTTCCGGTGCTTTGCCCAGAAAACTTGCAGTGTGAATTTGCTGCTTGTGAAGATTATGCTTTTTTTAATTGTTGTTGTTCTTGCTGGCCGGAGGAAATCTTTTGGCTTCACAGGGCATCATCAGAGTCCCTGACCTGGGAGCTGCAAAGGGAATTAAGGCTCTCTGTGAACCTTACAAAGGAATTGTGAGAACAGAGTTTTTTCTAACAGTTTTTCCTCCAACTTCGGAGTTTCCACTAAAGCAAATATATTATTGTTTTAGGCTGCTGTGATTTAGAACATACATAAATACAAAAGGATGCTGGAAGATTCTGGCCAGCTTGGCAAGGAGAAATCATGGAATGATTTGGCTTGGAAAAGACCTCAGAGGCCTTCTCATTCCAACCTGTTGCCATGGGCAGGGACACCTCCCACTAGACCAGGTTCCTCCAAGCCCCGTCCAGCCTGGATTTGGACACTTTCAGGGGTGGGGAGTCCACCAGTGGCTTATGGCTCTTCCCTTGGGTGGGGAGAAGAGGGCTGTGTGAGTGTCTGAGCTTGTATAAAGGAATATATTTCTGTATCAACAATGTGTAGTAACCAGCTTGATAAAACTACCGTGGAAACAAGCTGTAGTTACGACTTATAAAAACATCAGTGTCATTCCAGCAGTGCGAGTATCCTGTTTTTCAGACACGGCTGATTAGAAATAGAAAAACTGGCCCCTTTATTTCATCAGCTTAAGGATGGAATAACAGTATAAAGGCAGCACTGCTCGTTGTTTCAGTGCTGATCATTCCTGGCAGAATTCTCTTATCAGCAATTTAAAACCGCACATTTGGGATTGAAAACCTTTTATGTTTGCTCCTGTGGACTTCTGAAGAGTCGTTGTCTCTAAAGATGAAATTAGAGAGCTTGATAACTTAAAGGGCGGAGGAAAGCAAACAGAATTATTCTGGAATGAAGTGTCATGGGGAATATGTGACTTCACCTTTTAACAACTATTTTTGGTGGCTTTAAATATTTAAAAGCTTACCTGCAGCTGCCACAGCTCTCTGCTTGCCAGCACTGAGAAGCAGGGGAGTCTGTGGGTGGGGACTGGGCTCTGGTTCATCTTCAAAGCAATTTCTGCTGGGAAGCCTTGTTCTAATTCTGGGAGCTAGAGATGAAATGTGCTGCTGACGTGCAGGGAAGAAGCTGTGATTGCCTAAAAGTTCATTCTCAATGTCCACAGCAAAGGGTGTGTGAGGTGGGGGCTTGTTTTTTCCAAGTGACACTTTCAGGTAAGGCCCATTGCTAAGATGACTTTTAAAATGAAAGTTCTCTTCCCTGCTGCTGGAAAACTCTGAGGCAGGTGGCAGCTGGTCTCATGGAGTTTGCAGTGCTCTTTATAGCTGTCTGAAGTTATTAGATGAAGGTTTTCTTTAAATCCGGATCCATTAAAACATGTGCAATGAACTGAATGCTGAATTCAAATGAGGCAATTATTCTGGCAGTAAAACTTCTGACTAAGGCATAATTTTGTTATGTAAATTATAACTTTTCAACCTTAAATGGTATTGTTGGCTGAGCCAGGGACTAACTGAAACACAGGAGGAAATATAACCTTAAACAAGAAATCTCGACTAGGTGAGGCAGAACTTTACCCTTTGTCTTTCTCCATAGACCAGAAATAGCTGGGAGCAGCTGAACCAACTCTGCTGGCTGAACATGTCCCCTGAGCCTGTTGGGGTAACCAGTTTGGTTCTGTTTTTATTCATACAATACCTGGTCTCACCTTCATTTGCAGCTTCTCTTAATGAAGGGTGTCGAGCTGATTGTCCTGCTGGATTCCTGAAAACCGCTTGAAGAAAGCCTTTTAAAAAACAAGCTCAGCTCATCTTTCAAACACCTTGGCATGAAAACTCATGAATGAAATTGGATCTTCTGCTCCTGGCTCAGGAGATTTCAGCATGCAAAGTCGTGTTTTAATTGTATTCACCTCTTCTCCCCAGGGTACGGTGGCGAGCAGCCACCGGAGGTTTTCTCTCTAGTCTGGGAAATGTCCCTTCTGGAAGGGAAGGGAAGGGAAGGCTGCAGGCACTGTTCTCTGCAGCAGTTTGCTGCAGTGCTTCACCTGTTGCTCTTTTGGGCTGGGCTTTGGCCAGGGCACATCGGTGGCCTGACCCTGCTTCGCTGTGAGGCACAACCACAATGAGGCAGATCCTGTGAATAATGGGGCCAAAGCAAACTCCAGCAGCCCTCATTTCCCATTTTTCTATTCATGCATCTATTTCAAAGCCCCAAAGTTCTATTTTTATGAGATTATTTTAGCTTTTAGCATCCGACTGAGGAGGCAAACAAAGTAGCTCAGTTGCATTTTGCAGAGGAGACTAAATTGGGAGGTGACCCAGTTCCAGCGAGCTGGAATTGGCACGGGGAGAGAATTAACCCAGGGACTGGGTTTAGGTGTGTCTGCAGCACTGAGATCTCTTACCCCCACGGTCTCTAGGTGAGATGCAGGTGGTTTTGGCACTCTCTGGTCACAAGAGCCAGCTGATGGTCTTCCTAAAAATCCAGAGGGAAGGAACATAACATCTGCCTTTCCAGTGGCTGCTTCCTGGCCTTCAAAGCACTGCTTGGACCAGAGGGGTGTAGAAAGGTGAACTAAGCCCTTCCTCTTGATGCGCCTCCCCAAAATCTCTGTGCCTGCCCTCCCTTCTTGTCATCAGGGACAGGAGGAGGAACCAAACCTCCAGGGAAGGCAGTGGTTAAGCAGCACAGCTGCTCCTAGTCCTGCAGGCTTCCTCTGCTTGGGCAGCATCACTTATAAATCTGTTGGACTTTATAGACCAACAAATTGAGGTTTTTAGTTAAAAGCTGGTTTTAGGCTAGAAACCTACAAAGTTGCCATACTTAAACAACACTGTTGGTGCTGGCTCTCAAGGGAAACATGTTCAGTGCCTGAATGTGTCTGTGACAGCTCATAATGAACGTGGCATTGAACCTGCTGCTCTTCAACTCTTGAGCGCAGATCATCCCCAAGGAGGAGGCCTTTGAGTGCAACAACTCAAAGATTACCATGGAAACATGATCTATAGTTAGTTCTGCAATGTGCTTACGTGATACTCCTGGGAGAAGAGCCTGGAGTCTCCTGGGGGTTGCATCCTGTGTGGCAGTGCCCTGGGCTCTGGCGTTCCTGAGCTTGGAATGGAAGATGGCTGTGGAAGTGTGACAGAACAGAGGAGTCTGGGGCTGCTGCTGCAGTATCAGCAGCATCCAAGGGGTCCTTCACAGCTCTGGAATTCCTGACTGTAAAGTCCCATGCTTGAGAGTGGGTGTCCTCAGCCTGATGTTATGCTGCTCACTTTTGGGGGGGCATCTGATGCATAACATGAGGACCCTTAAGGGAAAGTCACCAAATTTGCCATTATCAATATGCTAAAGGAAAAGGTTTCGTTGCCCCGAGAAGCTGTGGCTGCTCCATCTCTGGAAGTGTCCAAGGATGGGTTGGATGGGAGTTGGAGCAACCTGGGATAGTGGAAGGTGTCCCTGCCCATGGAAGGAAGTGGAACAAAATGTGCTTTAAGGTCCCTTCCAGCCCAAACCACTCTGTGATTTTGGGTGATATGAGGAGATTAGATATCCCCTGAGATCTCTGATTAATAGAATTACTCTTGCTTATTTCCCTTTTGAGCTTTAACCACACTTTATCTACTGAAAAGAGTGTGTGTGGTAGCTGATGTCCAGATAAACCCTGTGACCTATGTATGCCTTAATGCTGGATTAAGGAAGGAACAGGCAGAAGGATGGCTCTAGCTCAAGAATGAACCACTAGCTATGTTTTCACAACTGATACAACTTAAACTTTAGAATTTCTCCTTGCAACTGCCTGGAAACAGATTTCTCTAATGGGAAGTTCTCTCTTACTGCAGGAAGTTCTCCAAGGGTGGATATTGCAGCCTTGGTGGCTCTTTTCCTTTCTCATGTGGTTCCTCTTGAGGTGTGGGCTGGTGCCTGCTCTGGGCCACCTTCTCTCATTCCACACAGGCATATTTTGCAACTATAACTTCTTCCCTCTCTTGTTTTTCCAGGGTTTCTGGTATGCACTTAAAGCCATATCTCAAGTTACAGAAGAAAGAGCGATCCCCAGAAATAAGCCAGGATTCCCTGCGAGGCCACCAGGGACCAGCACAAGGAGAAAAATACACCAACTGCACCAAACTGAGCGTTTTCCCAAAACCTTCCCTCGTGACTCCATCTCAAAAGCTCCTGGGGATTATTTATCCAAATACTATGTGCAATATGAATGGGAAAGGCCCAGCGGATGGTCCGAGTGCAAGGGAGAAGAAGAGCGCCCTGTCTGCGACGATCCACCAGGGAGAAGAAGGGGAAGGGCCGCTGGATGTCTGGGCTGTGGTGAAACCCGGCAACACCAAGGAGAAAATCGCCTTCTTCGCAGCCCAGCAGTGCAGCAGCAACACCCGCACGGGCTCCATGAAAATCAAGAGCACGTGGGACATCGACGGGAGAACGGCCAAACGCAGGAAAAAATCGGTGGATCTTAAAAAAGCCAAAATTCAACTGGAAAGAATGAGGGAGGCGAACGCCAGGTGCTCCCAGCCGGAGCCTTTCGCCTGCGGCATCGAGCACTGCTCGGTGCACTTCGGGAGTGACGGCGGAGAGGGCGCGTTCCCGGGCCGCTCGCTGTCGGTCATCGAGATGGTGGCGTTCCTGGAGCAGCGGGCGAGCGCCCTGCTGGTGGACTGTGCCAAGGGCTGCCCGGCCGCCTCTGCCNCCTCGGCCGGGGCGTGCGAGGTGCAGGCGGAGCGGGGCCCCGGCGAGCCCCAGGGCGAGCCCGTGCGCGTGCTGGACATGGTGGCCAAGCTGGAGTCCGAGTGCCTGAGGCGGCAGAGTGAGCGGGAGGCCGGGAGCCTCTCCCGGAACAACAGCTTCCGCAGGAACGTCGGCAGGGTGCTCCTGGCCAGCGGCACCCAGCCCGAGGGAGAGCTGGAGAAGGGGGTCCCGGCTCAGGGGGACGGCCTAGGGGAGGCAGGGGTGGCAGAGGCTGGATACGGAGGTCGCTGTGGCCCTCTGGGTGACGCCGAGCTGTGGGATGGCGCTGCCTCTGCCCAGCAGCCGTTTCCTTTGGGGCTGGATACCCGAGTGGGGAATGTGAATTCGGGACTTGCCCACGCGGTGTTGGCGATGACAGCTGGCAGGAATGACACCGAAACGCGGATTGAGCCTCCCAGGGCTCTGCTGTCCCCGTGTCCAGTTGCTGCCAGGCTGCCACCGGATCCCTTGCAGAGCAAGAACACGACTGTTGATTGTACGTCGAAAGAGCCTGTAATGTTCCCAAAGCATCCTGCTAGGAAGGAGCCCTTATGCATCAGTATATCAGTCACCAAGACAGAGAAAGGGTGCAGGAAGGAGAAGCTCTCCAGCTCCAGTTCTGGTGAGGATTCGCTCCCGGGGAGGCTGTTTTTCCTCCAAGGTGAGCAACCTGCCGCTCACGAGCAACAGCCACGGCGGGAGAGTACCCAGGAGAAGCCAGGGGAAGTAGCCCAAAATGAGGATGAGGATGCTCTGGCATCTGGTAGCTCACGTGTCAGAAGCAGTGTCCCTACAGAGCCATCGGCCCCTTCTGTCCCTCCCCCAGAAGGGGCTTTGCAAGTACTTGATGCTTCCTGCCTAAAGCGGCAGGTTTCGCATGACTTTCTGGAGACCAGGTTTAAAATCCAGCAGCTTTTGGAGCCTCAGCAGTACATGGCCTTCTTGCCTCACCACATCATCGTGAAGATCTTTGGATTGCTTCCCACCAGGAGCCTGGTGGCCCTAAAATGCACTTGCTACTACTTCAAATTCATCATCGAGTACTACAACATCAGGCCGGCGGACTCGCGCTGGGTCCGCGACCCCCGCTACCGGGAAGACCCTTGCAAGCAGTGCAAGAAGAAATACGTGAAGGGGGACGTGTCCCTGTGCCGGTGGCATCCCAAGCCCTACTGCCAGGCTCTGCCCTACGGGCCTGGCTACTGGATGTGCTGCCACCGCTCCCAGAAGGGCATCCCGGGCTGTAAGTTGGGTCTCCACGACAATCACTGGGTCCCCGCCTGCCACAGCTTTAACCGCGCGATCCATAAGAAAACCCGAGGAGCGGGAGCAGAGGTGGAAGAGGAATATTAGTGCACAAACACTTTCCTGTGAGATTGTTCGGGGTAGGAGGAGGAGGAGGAGATTCTCATGCCTTGTGCTGTTTACAGTGTATATAATTGTCGTGATTTTTTTTTTTTCCCCCCCACAGGGCTATGAAACTGCACATATTCAAACACAAGAGCCTTTACCTTTTAGATTAAAAGAGAGCTTTTAGTCCATCTCTGTAAATAACACTATAAAAACTAATTGTACATACAGAGTCTACAGCTGGCTGAACAAGGTAACCCCTACAATGCAGCTCTCCCAGTGTTGCGGCTATAGGTGTGCGTGTTTTTAAGTGTCTTGTTTCAAAAATCTGTATATCCTGTATAATATATGAATGTTTCTGAGAAGAAACTCTAAATAGGTAAAGGTCAACTTGTTTAAAGGAGCTGCAGACAACTTAACTGGACAACCTGAAACTTAGACTATAGAACAGATCCATTATAGTAGCGTGGCAGTGGATTAAAAAAAAAAAAAAGAGAGGAATATTATTGTATAGTCAGAATATAAAAAAAGTTCTTGTCTACCTTACCCATGTTGTCTGGTTGGGTTTTTTTTTTACATAAATAAAATGTGCATTCTAGATCTGCCTTACCAGACTTTCTCTTGTAAGACTTTTGCCCCAAAATAAAAATGCTGTAAAACACGTGGCAGAAACTTGGTGCTGTGCTGTAGTTCAGACGTGCAGTGTGCTTTGTCTAGCAAACCTGTCCTCCTACTAACAAAGAAACAAAAACCCCCCAAATCTCTAGTACTTGGAGAAGTCCCTGCTGTAACATTCACAGATTCCAGCTTTTCCTTTCCTTCCTGCCAGCCCTGCGTGCAGCAGAGGCTCCTTCCATCGGGAATTCTGGTGCTAGGTGTGTAAAGCTTGCAAAAACAGGCACGTTCTGGTCCTCCTGCTTCTTGGCTCTTGTCTGGGCACCTGTTCCCTGGATGCTCGAGGAGGGAGTGTGGGTCCAGCAGGACGAGCGTGGAGTTGCCTTGGCTCTGTGATGTGCTGGAAGCTTTCCTGTCTGCTCTGTATGGAATTTTTCCCTTGCAAGAAGAGCCCTTGCAGCGCTTTGCCCTGCTCTGCTGCAGCCCCTGGCCTCTGCTCCCCGTGCTGCGAGCGGCGCTTCCCGGGGCGCTGCGGAGGTTTGCGCGGGATGAACGGCGATTCCTCACACTCGGAATGGGAGTGGAGCGTGGAGAATTTCCCTGGGCACATTCCTGTCCTGCCGTGCTGTGAGCCAGGCCTCAGGCTCCCGTTACACCCCTCTGAGGGTGGATGGTGTGGAAGCCTGGGAATGGGCCCTGGCCAGCCCAGCAGCCGCGTGCAGCTCGGGCAGGGGAGCAGCAGCCGCTTTCCAGGGAGCCAAGCGGAGCGTGGCAGCCGTGCCTCTGCCCCGGCCACGTCCCTTCTCTCCCCCCACTTGGTGCTGTTGCTGTTTCTCTGCCCCTTCTCAGGGCACGGATGGACTCCTGGCTCTCACCATTCCAGCTGGAGCAGCCAAAATCTCCGACCTGGTGCAAGGAGAGCCGGTGCCACCTTCCCATGGGGCTCGCCTTGGGCCTTCCTCTGCCCTGCCAACCCCAGGGAGCAGCTGGAAAGGGCAGGGATGGGGTGGCCCTGCACCTGCCTTATCCTCTTGGCTACCCTTTGGTGCTGGAGCAGAAAGGTGTGGAAAACTGCTGGCTGTAGGGGCCAGGCTGAGCTGCCCACCTCCACCTGCCCTGGCATCACAGGGAGTGACTCGCCTGGATTCGGAGCATCAGGAGGACAAAAGAGAGTTTGAAGGTGGATGCTTTAGTTCTTTCCTGTAACAGCGAGAGAAGGAAAATCGAGCCCTGGCAGCCTGAAACGTGGGTTTGGTGAGCTCACGCTTTGCAGGGAGGTCTAAAGAATGTCCTGGTTTTATTTTTTGCCTTCACCTGCTCCTGCCACCCCCTGGGTGGCAGCCACCCCTCCCGGAGCTGCTCGGCCTCCCTGCGCTGCAGACATGATGACAACCAGGAGGAATGAAATTAGGTATCTAAAAGAAGGGTGCGGCCGCCTTGTAATCTGCTGGGAAGAGGGAGAGGGAAAGCAGGATCCCTCCTTAATCCCTGACTTCATCCTCTAACGGGGCGCAGGCTTCACCCAAACTTCCATCTGCTCCATCGGCTGCGCCCGGACCAGCAGCAAAACAACTCCCAAAGCCACTGGCATCAAAGGCCTTCAGCTTCATTTTGGTTGGGGCAAAGGGAAAGAAGCTGCGTTCCTGCCCCCCCACCCAAGGCTCTGGAAAACTTGAGGCTGACAGCAGCGAGGAAAGTCCCTGCGAGGCTGGACTGCAGCGGCAGAGGAAAATATTTTGTAATTAGATAAGGGGCCAGTGAGGTCATTTTATTTGGAACAGGGTGTGAGATTTTGGTCACCTTTGTTGAGCAAGGGGGAAAACGAGGATAAAATAATATCATGAGGCTATTTTGTTCTTGGAGCAGGTAAATCCAGAGGACAACTTGCTGTCTACCCCATCCCTGCCCTCCCCCCAGGCTGGCTGAGGAGCGTGGGCTGGTTTATACATCATTTATTACGTTGTCTGCCGGAACTGTCCTTCCTGCACAGCATTGCTGTTAAAAATTGTTTCACAGAACAAGCTTTTGCATCCAGAAGTGGGTTGGTTCCGAGTATTGCCATGCTGAGCTGCCTGCAGGCTTTTTTTTACTGTAAAATGCAGATTTCTGTTTCCTTGAGGGATGGTTCAGGGACAAGCCAAGGTTTGATGAATGTTGGGGTTTTTTTCCTAAGAAGCAATTAAAAAAAAAATCCAGTGTTGGATTTACAAAGTTCAGTGTTTAGAACTGAGGACGAAGGACTGCACCATGTGCTTGACTTCCCTGCCTGGGAGCATTTGGAGTGTCTGGACTGAATTTCCAGATAGGCCTGCAAAGAAGTTGTAATAACATTTCCATTGTCCATAAGCTTCCAGTTTTCATCAGGCTCTGGGGCTCTCCTGGCATGGACACCGCTGAGAAAGCCGCCTGTGGCTGAGGCTTGCGGTCGGGCTCTTGCTCCATCCTGGCTCCTTCTGCAGCAGCTTTTCCCTTTGCTGGGCCCTGTTCCCTGTGGAGAAATCCTGGGATGCTGCAGCAGAGCTCAGTTCCTTGTGTTGCACCCAGGTCCCCTCCTGCAGCATCTGCCCCCTTGCCAGGCCCTGGAACTGTTGGTGAGGCCACGGAGCTGCTCTGAGGGCTGGAGCCCCTCCGCACTGCAGCCAGGCTGGGAGAGCTGGGGGTGCTCACCTGGAGAGGAGAAGGCTCCAGGGAGAGCTCAGAGCCCCTTGCAGGGCCTAAAGGGGCTCCAGGAGAGCTGGAGAGGGACTTGGGAAAGGGATGGAGGGACAGGACACAGGGAATGGCTTCCACTGCCAGAGGGCAGGGATGGATGGGATACTGGGAAGGAATTCTTCCCTGGTGGTGAAGCCCTGGCACAGGGTGCCCAGAGAAGCTGTGGCTGCTCCTGGATCCCTGGCAGTGTCCAAGGCCAGGTTGGAGGGGGCTTGGAGCAGCCTGGGATAGTGGAAGGTGTCCCTGCCCATGGCATGGGTTGAGATGAGATCTTTAAGGTCCCTCCCAAACCCAAACCATTCTAGGATTTCACACCTGCACAAAGCTGCACTGACAGATCCAACCCGTGTCTCGACTCCCACTTCTTGCACGGTGGAAATGGTGCTGAAGCCTCACCCGGGGCTGTTTCTCCTTCCCACCTGCCTTTGGCTGGTCCAGGCAGTCCTGGTGCAGGGACAGGACTCGGGGCATTACCAGGCTGCTCTCCTGCCACAAACCAGAGTGGGCAGAGGGCAAAAGCTCCTGCTGCTGGTCCTGCTTAAGCAGAAGTGTTGTGAGCATTCTGTCTGCACGAGTTGAGCTCGGCCCCAGACTTGGCTTTGCCCGTGGCCATGAGCTGACTGTGCTGTGACCGAGGCCAGGAACTGCCCCAGCTCTGTGTGCAGGAGCCCCAGGTGGCCGCTGCTCCCACTCCTGAGTGTCCGACAGCCAGGAATCACAGGGCCATCAGCCCTCCCCATCAGTTGTGTCACAAAAAATGGCGTGGGAGGGGTTGTTTCTCCTCCAGCAGCCTGTGACCCATGGGCTGCCAGGCCACCAGGGCCCGCGGGCAGAGCCTGCTTGGCCCTTTCCCATCCCTGTCGCTCCGACACTGCTTCACTTTAGTAACTCCAACCTTCAAGAGACACCTTCTTGCACCCTGCAATGACCTTGCAACGAGGAGCCCTTTGCATGCAGAAGGAATCCAGCACCTGCAGAAACATGACCTGGCACAGGAGCAGCCCCGAGCCGGGCTCTCCCGAGAGGTTTATCCGTTTACATGTACATAGAGGGATGTGTGTGTGTGTGTGTTGTGCAGGACACCACCCCCTGCTCCCATGGAGATGCAGTTATTTTATGTAAGAGTATTTTTTTAGAATGGGTATTGCTTATTCCACCGCTGTACGACTGATTGCACTGTAACAGGTCTGGTCCCTGTGATGCTTTGAAGGCTGGAAATTCTTGTGTACTTTGCCCAGCACGGTGAAAAACAAACCACACAGAAGTATCGGTCATAAATATACAACTTTAAAAAAATTACTGTTAAAGATTTATTGCAATAATACAATAAAATTTAGAAGGAAAAAAAAAAAACAACCAAACCAAACCGTTTGTGTTTAGTTACATTTTAAATCTGGAAGTTGCGAGAGAGGGGCCGCGGGTTTCCGCAGGTGACAAAGCCACCCCTGGGTGTCCCACCCGAGACCCTGCACAGGCACCTGATTTTCGGCACAGGGCTGGGCCCCCGAAATCAGGCTCTTCCTTGGCAGCCCAAATTGGCCTCCCCAGGTCACTGGTCATGACCAGAAGTCCCGGCCTGAACTGAAATTCCTGCGTTCATGCTACGCACAAAATGTTTTGTAAACTCTCAGCTGGCTGCCTTCAAATATTTATAATTACAGATATTCCTGCCCTCCCTCCCCCACCCCCCCCAAACAACCTGGAAAACGAATCCTGGTGATTGCACTCAAGGTTTGGACACACACAATTCTTCCTCAGCTACACATGTGCAAAACACTTTTAAAAAAACCACCACAACCTTGTATTCTGTTACAAAACAAAACGTTCCATGAAAAGCCCCACCCCGATGCATTTGAACACCCTCACGGTGCCCATGTGCACTCTCAGAGTATGACAGGGTTGCAAATAAATTATTTTGGAAAACATGGATAGGAAGTATATGGCTTATAGAAAAGTTATTGTGTCGGATTTTCTTTCCCTAAGTTCAGTGACAGTGCACGAAGCTGAGTCATGGCCTGACCTTCCGGGGCTCAAAGCATAAAGGCAGCAAAGAAAATGGGACTGAAATGCCTATTAAAAAACAACAACAAAAAAAGGTATTTAGATGGCTGGCGGGGTCCAGTGCAAAATACACGGGGAAGCAGGAGGGGCTGGGCTGTGAGCCCAGTTTCCAATACTGGCGCGTGCTGGTTGCTCAGAGCTGCGAGTGATAAAGTGCTGTGAGCCAGCAGAGCCCAAGCCCCCGGGCTCGGCCTGGCAGCGGGGCTGGGGGCACTGGCCCCCATCGGGCTGCAGCAGCCCAGGGGCCTGGGCTGTCTCCTACAACAAACCCAACTCTTAGAGCAGAAGAGTGGCAGGAGCGAGGGTGGGGGTGTCTGACAACGTGCGCGGCGCTCGCGCAGAGTTAAGGGTCTTTGGTTTAAAAAAAAAGAAAAAAGAGCAAAATTAAAAGAAACTACTGACAACAGATGCCCAAGCTCAGGGCTAAAGAGAAGCAGCTGCCATGGAGGGGTGGGTGACACAATACTCAGCAGGGCCCCCGGCATGGGGCACAAGGGTGTCACTGCCACACCTGGCTTCCCACCCCTCCTGCGTGGGGACAGGGACAGAGGCAGCACTGGCCGGGCTGGAGAGGAGCACAGCAAACCACAAAACACCCCGTGAGGTGGCTGGGAAAGCCAGCCCTGGAGCTGGGATCAGGCAGGGACGTGGCCTCTGTGTCACTCACCACAGCCTTGCTGTGTCCCCACAAGCTGCGGGGCAGTGGCAGAAACCCTCCCTCGAGGAGGCGGGCAGGAGGCTCTGACCTTGGCTGACCCTGTGGGGGAACTGTCCCAGCTCTAAATGTAAACGTTGGAGGCTTTGCTGAGCAAACCACCCGTGAGGGCCCCATCCTGCAAGGCAGAGGGAGAGGAGGAGCCCTTGCTCACCAAGTCACCCGGCAGCACCCATCTCCCGGGGTGCCAGGAGCCGGCTGTGCCAGGGAAACCAAACCAACTTCTTGGCAGTCAGTAAACAACAAACCCCACCATGAACATAGGATAAAATAGGGTTAAAAACACGTGTAGTGTGGAGAGCATGTGACTTCACCAAACCGGCTCGAAATGAGGCTTTTCTAATGCTAAAAAGTAGCGACATGGTGTGGTAACCCATGGGCATTATTGCCACAATGCAATTCTGTATCAGCATCGAATGTGGGAATAGCAAGAGAACGTCCAGTGTTTCTTTGGTGTATGGCAGTAAGAGTACAGAGCCTGTGTGCCTCAGGCAGCACAAAACAAAACTTCTACACCTACCAGTGGAAACAGCATGTAACAAGCCGGTTTTCTATGGCAAAACTGGGTAAAGATTCACAACCAAATCTAAACCAAGAGCAATTTGCCGTGTGAATTCCCTGTCCATGCTGATTGTTTGTATTAAAAATATGGCAACAGAGATTAGAAAACATGTTAAAAATGCATAATTTTCATGTCCTGAATGAAAAAAATTTAGAAATACGCATTTTTGCATTATGCAAGACAGATTTAAAACACACACACACAAAGGAAAACCCTGTAAGGAGTTAAGAAAGTGGGAACTGCATTTGCACCACTGTCCAGACCGCGCCCTGAGCAGCCTTCCCTGCGCTCATCCCGATCCAAACACTCCAAAATCTGTTTCTTCTTCAGAAAGTAGAGCTGGAGGTTGCTGGGTCCTTTTACAATCCTCGATGCAGACAGAACCAAGACACAAATTCCCTCACGGAATCCGTCGGGAGCACGGAGCTAATTTACAAAACGGGGCCGTCACAGTCATCTTGGGTAAATAAAAATGTTTTCTGCGGTTTACAAAACAAAAGTCCGACCTTTCCTTTGTTCCAGGCACTACTTAACTGAATAGGTAAAGGTTGACTACAGCACAGTCGGGGAGGGGTCCCTGGCACAGCTCCCGTGTGCCCGCTAGCGGTGCCCGGTGTAGGCCTTGAGCCACGAGGTGACCGAGGCGGCGGCGGACGAGATCATCCCGCCCGCGCTGCTGCTGGCGATGGGCTGGGACACCTGGGTGCTCTGGCTCTGCAGCATCTCCACCTGCTGCGAGGGGATGTCGCAGAACCTGGGGCTGGGCAGGTTCTCCCAGTCCGTGCCCAGGTCCGTCTCCTCGTCGCTCACGTGCTCGTCGCCGCTCTCGTCCGTCTCGCCCGCCGCGCTGGGGTCCACGAACTCCATGGAGTCTTCCAGGTCAGCGCTGATTTCGAAGGGGCCGGACCTGGGGGTGAGGACACGGTGCCATCAGTCCCTCTGTCCTCTCTGCTGGGGTGAGCCCTGGGCACTCCCAGCACCCTGCTCTGCCACGGGCACAGCAGAGATCAAGCGCCCCTGTCTCTATCAGCTGGCACAGAAACTGCCGAGGGAACTCGGTGTCGCCACGGTCAGAACACAAACACTTGGCCAAGGAGGGGACAGGGTTCCAGCCCACGGAGCAGGAACGGTGGGAGAGCAGTTCTGCTCTGGCAGGGGTAGGGAAACACACGCAACAGAGAAAGCTACTGGTGATAACTCAGGACTCCACTGATGGGAATCTCGGCTTGATGCGGTACAGCTTTAATTTCCAACACCAGCCCTGGCCAGGCTGAGACGGCTCAGCTCTGTCGAGGTGTAGCAACAACTCACAGGTCTGGCACAGCTCACCAGTGGAGACTTCCCACTCTGCCCTGAGCAACACCTCAACCTCTTTCTCACTCTGAGGTTGGCCAGACACTGGAACGGGCTGCCCAGAGAGGCTGTGGGGCCTCCCCTGGAGACACTCCAAACCCCACCACACAGAATCACAGAGTGGGTCAGGTTGGAAGTCACCACAGTGGCTCATCTGGTCCCACTTCTCTGCTCCAGCAGGGTCATCACAGAGCACATGGCACAGGATTGTGTCCAGACGGCTCTGGAATATCCCCACTGAGGGAGACTCCACACTCTCTCTGGTCAATCTGTTCCAGTGCTTGTTCATTGCACAGGGAAGTTCTTCCTCATGTTCAGCTGGAGCTTGTGGGCATCAGTTCCTGCCTGTTCCTCTTGTGCCACTGCTGGGCCCCCTGGAGCAGAGCCTGGTCCATCTCCGAGCCCTCCCTGCAGATAGGGACACATAGGGCTGAGGGCCCCTCTCAGCTGGACAGCCCCAGCTCCCTCAGCCTTCCCTGGGCAGGGAGATGCTCCAGCCCTGGGCACTGGCTCTGCTCTGAGCAGGGCCATGGGCTGCATCTTCAGGGTCCTGCCCGAACCCACCCGTGCTGTGACTCAGAGTTCCCTGCTGCCACTGCCTGGTGGGAGAAGCGATTGCATCCTGCTCGATCCCACTGCTTTGGGCTGCCTGTATTCCATGGAAGAAGGCGGATTCCCCACAGCAAGTGGTGTCCCTGACAGAGTTCACTCTAAGCCACAGAACTGCCCAGTGAACATGAGCAAGAATTTAATGGAATCATGGAATCGTTTAGGTTGGAATAGACCCCCAAGAGCACTGAGTCCAACCACTAAACACAGTAACCACTTAGCACAGGCAAGAGTTTCTCCAGCTTTAGTGGGAGGAGCCTAAAGCAGTGATTTATCATGGAAAATATTAATATTTATAATTAACGTTTGGTAAAATTATAAGCATATGAAAACAGCAGCATATAAAGGAGATTGTCAGGCAACCACAGGCTTAGGTATCTAAAGGAAAATAAAGAGAGCTGGTTGCTGCAAACTTTGCAGCCAGCTGAGAAATTAAAAGCAAACTCTCCTCTTTCATAATCTGGAAAGGAATGGGAGCGCTGCCTCCTGGCAAAGCCTTTTGCTTAGCAAGGCAACACACGAAAGGAGTCATCAGGGCTGAGGCCAGAAGGGACCATGAGATCATCCCAAGTGACCTCCTCTCTAACAAAGGCCACTGCGTCCCACCCGTTCTCCCTGTCCTGAGCCCAGCAACTCCTGCCTGATGACAGCATCCATTCCAGAAACTCATCCAGCCCTGGGAGGATGACAGAAGGAAACAGAATCCCCACCTTCATTCCTGTGGGTAATTAATGTCTCTGTAAAGTGCATGTGCCTCATTTCAACCAGTTCAGACTCTCTGCTCCCAGTGCTGTCTGTAAAGCCATTCAGCAGCCTGTGGAATTTTATTCAACTCTCCTGTAACCCTTTCTTTTACCATTTGGACCCAGCTGATGCATGTGGAGCTCTGTGACACCTGCACAGGTGCCCACTGCAGCCCCTGGACCTTTTAGAGCAGCTGCTTTCCTTTGAGGACACAGCTCTTCATCCTCTGGGTATTTCCAGCACTCTCCTTGTTTTCAGGCAAGCAGCAGCAAGCACAGATTTTTGTCCAAAATCTTTTCCAAAGATGTGGTTCCCCACGTCTCTGGGCTGAATCAGTAGGGATCTATCCAGAGAACACAAGGTAAGTGGGAACAGGCAGTTCCTCTGAGTGGCACTGCAGGTTTTTGAATAAAACCAGATCCGTACACGAGAACGAAGCAGAAGAGATTTCAGAACATTACTGTGTTTAAGGGGGAATAAAGCACCAGGCACATCAAACAAATATTTGCAGACTGTCTCGGGCACAAGTGACTTGAGTCTGGATTATCCCAATGGGGAAATCAGTGTTGTTTGCTTTCTTACATTTAACTTGTGCAAAAAGAAATAAATTATTAAACCTGGTGCATGCAGGCCAGAGCTGACGTTCTTTTCATCGTGTTCTAAGCTAAGAGAAGAGCTGTCTTTAATCTTAATTTACATATAAATGAATATTATTTGAAGGGTCAGCTTTGGTCTAGGCAGTTCATTGACTGGAAGTATTTTGGGAAAGGTTTGCCTGGGATTCTTCTCCGGGTTTGTATTACTGGATGCTCTCAGGTATTTGCATGTTGGTAAGGCGTGGGCAGGGTCACGCTTGGAGCACGGCAAGGCTGCCTGGCATTTGTGCTGCTGTTCCCTGCAGGGAAGGAGTTCCTGCTCCTGGGTGCAGGGGAAATAAATCCATCATCAGCTGCAAAGCCTCCAGCTGAGCCTGCTACAGGCAGAAGCACGGCAAACACACGTCTGTGAAATTTAATTTCCTACTCAGGAGCCCCTTTTTCTGTTTTGCCTCCTCCTGGAACTACCTCGATTTCTGTGCTGAGGACTGATCTTTGGGCACAGCAGAAGAGAATTTCCCTTCTAAGTAACAAGGCAAAAGCATAAATTCAAAAGGGATTCAGCCACAGGAGAGTTCATATTTTGCTTTTCCTACCTGCCCAAGTTCTTGGTGTCTGGGCTGACCAGGTACATGAGGTTCCTGAGGGTATGCAGGGGGTGCAACAGATCTAAATTTACATGCTGACACGTGGAAAGGAAAAAAACAATGATCAGTTCCTTGAGGAAATCCTGTGATATTTAAAAAGCTATTTGAAGATAACAAATGTGCACCTCCCTACCTGAGAGAAGCAGAGGTGAAGGATATTAGCATTCAGCTTCTTCACTGCCCGTGTGAACCTGTGTCTGCTGAGGTTCTCTCCACAGAATTCACTGTTCAAACACCACACACAAATACACAGGAAGCAAAATGCTGTGAAAAATCTGCTTACTGGAGGCATCAGCATCTGTGCCCTGGCTTCCTAACAAATCCTGGAGTAAAAATCCTCGCAGTGAGCACTCGTTTAAAGTCTACAGCCAGTTTTAGAGTGCTCAGGAGATTAATTTTTCACCTAGCAGGACTGTGAGCATTTTATCAACGAGCTCTGCTTGCCCTGGCCTCACCAGTTTCCACAGGACAGGTGGTGTGAACTGTGGGGAACTCAGAGATCCACCAGTGCCAAACTGGTTCAGATCCCCTTTAAAATCTTGCATCATTTCCTGTTCCCACCCTTTTCCTTCTCTGAGCGCTGGACACCCAAATAAAATCAGAGAATCACAGAGTGGTTTGTGTTGGAAGGGTCAAGATCATCTGGCTCCAACCCCCCAGCCATGGGGTGGGAAAAACCTGAAACCCTACACAACTTTTGTGCCCTCACTTGGACAACCACTGTTTTAAAACACCTAAAAGAATCTCAGCAGCACATTTGAGGCTCCTGGGAGTCCGACCAGGTCTGCAGCTCCTTCTGCACAGATCCCAGCTGCTCCGCACAGACACCAAAATCCTAACAGTGCCTTTCATCCCAAATGGGGTTTATGCAATGCATTCCTAGGTGTGCTCCCCACGGGGGTTTTATCCCATTGGGAATTGCACTGCTGCCATGCCAGATTACAGGACCTTGTCCTACAGCACAGGAGGCAGCAGAGCTGTTCCAGAGCTGCTGGATTGGGCTGGGATTTTGTGAAGCACAGTGGGGTCCAATAAAATCAAAAGTGCCATTCATACACTGCCATATTTAATCTCTCATTTGAGAATGATGAATATATCAACTAGAAAAGTGTTATTTTCAACTGTGATAGTTGGGCTCCCTCTCAGGAAGTAAAAAAGAACGGAGGGACTGTTAATGGTGGTCTAAAATCCTGCTAGCCCTCCCCTCAAACAGCACCAAAATGTTACCAAATTAACACCCACGTTACCAAAAAAGTTGTAGCAATTCATGACTTTGCTCCCCAAACTAAGCTGACTTAAGGCCACTGATTCCCCTGCTGTGTTTTCACTTGCCTGTTGCAGAGCTTCTTGGGAAGATTTACATCAAGTATGAGAGACAAAGTGTTAACGAGCTGAGTTGCATAGCACAATGCAGCACTGATGGTATGAGCAGGGTTATTATGTTCCATATCTGAAAGAAATAAAAACAACATGAAATCCTTGTTTTAAATGAAGCCTCGGTGGGTGTGTTAATATGTTCCTGGAGTCTACTCTGGAATATGTAATTTCTAAGTATGGGGAACAGCCTGAATCTAGCAATCATTTCCAGTGAAATCTGTCAGAAGTTGGAAGAAAATAGTAATTCTTGGAATTCCTGTTAAGATGATCACATGTGAACTGTGTCAAAACTGTGAATAATTAACTTTCTCTATTTCATTGTGCTGTGTATCCCAGAGAGCTTTTCATGCAAAAGAAGATTTCAGCAGACTAACCATAAAATCACAGAATGGTTTGGGTAGGAAGGGACGCTAAAGACCACCTAGTTCCAGCTGGGCAGGGAATCTTCTCCAATCCCCATACTGGCATTTATTTCTGGCTCAGGCTGAGAACAAACGGACAGCCTCCAGCTCCTCAGTGGCACCCAAAACTTCTGGAGTGTCCCAGCTGCCTCAAACCAGGCCTTGCCCCTTACCAGGTCCCTGGGTAGTCTTCTTCTCCTCCACCCAGCTGTAGTAGGCGGAGTAGTCGCCGTTGTTGGGGAGGATGATCCAGGGCCCCGTGATGCTGATGCTGGTGTCGCCGTTGTGGTCGTCGCACACCCACCTCCCCGACAGGTACGTGGTTCTGCGCGCCTCCGCCAGCTTGCTCACAGTGCTGGAGCTCATGGCACTGTCGCTCTCCGAGGACGCGTCCGCGGGGTCCCTGCGGCACCCCAGAAGGGTTTGGAAAGGAGGGGTTAAAAATAGAATCAAACGTGCACTTGGCAGCCACCGAGATTTCACTCGGGGCGAAATGGTTGTTGGAATGCTCCTGCAAAACGCCTCAGTCTCAAAACTACTTTCGTTTGTTCTGGGGTTTTTAATGGGCTGTTTTTGTAGAATCCAGGGATGGTTGGGTTGGAAGGTACCTTATAGGCCACTCCTGCAAAACTCCTCAGTCCCAAAACTACTTTCATTTTCTCTGGGATTTTTAATTACCTATTTTTGTAAAATCATAGAATGGTTTGGATTGGAAGAGACCCTAAAGCCCATCTCATTCCAACCCCCCTGCCATGGGCAGGGACACCTTCCACTGTCCCAGGTTGCTCCAAGCCCTGTCCAGCCTGGCCTTGGACACTTCCAGGGATGGGGCAGCCATACTTTAAGGAAGTTGAACACTGCACACACAGCTCAGATGTCTCACTGGGAAGATGCAAGCACCTCCAGGTTCAGATTCTTCTATCCTGGACCTCTATCTTTGGGTGAGAACACACTTCCTCCTCCTCCTCCCTGCAGATCCTAAGGGAGCCAGAGCACCTACCTTAGACTGACACGACTCTCTTCTGGGTGTCTAAAACCAAGCAAAATGATCCCAAAAGGACAAGCCTGCCATACCTCATGCTTGTCTTCACCTCTTCAATGGGGAAGATGACCGAGGTCAGCTCCAGGATGTGCGACCGACGGAGGTTTGCCAGGTGCTCATACTGGGTTTTCAGCTCGTAGGTTTTTTTCTCCACCAGGTCTCCCAGCTTCCTGTTGTGCCTCTGGATCTTCTCCTTCTTCTCCTGATGCCTCTGAGCCCTGCGATAATGCTTCTGGTTCTCCTCTTTAATCCTCAGCAGCCCCTCTGCGTCTGTGAGAACAGCAGCAGATGTTATCCCTTGGAAAAGGAGCTGGGAAGTGCTTGTAGGAAAAGCTTGAGAAAAGCTTTATTAATATTTATGGAAAACAAGATGTATGGCAGCTTAAAACAGAAAACCCTGCTAAACTACTAACATCTTCCAGCTGCTCAGTGGTACAACTTTTTAATCTCTTCTGAAGATCTCCAAAGAGACTGCAATTGGGATTATTCTTTCCCTATCTTTTACCCAGCTATTTTTGGATTTGGAGCACAAAAGCCAAGATTTCCCACTTTAATTAAACTCCCGAGGTAATCATCCTGACAGAAATAGCCTGACTGTACATGTTTGCACCGTGCTGGCCAAAAAAGCCCTGCCCTGCTTGCAGCCAAAATCAAGTGCAGATAGCATCTTCATTCACCATTTCTGGCACCTCTGCTGCTGTTAGTGTGGGTTATTTGGGCTTCACTCATGGAGGTGCTCTTACAGCACCTGGATCCCAACAGTGCAGGCTCCCTGTTTCCACAGGGAACACTGGCTCTCTCCCTTCCCACTCACAAAATGGGAAATGTGCCCATTGCTGAAGTGCTGCAACTGCCTGGATTCACTCCACGGGTCAGGCTTGGAAAAATACCCTGCCAGAGTGTCTTGAGGCATCCAAGGTTGGGCCTGATGATCTTAAGAGGTCTTTTGCAACCTTGATGATCCTATGATCTGCTGATTCTGCTATAAAATAACTGGCTGTGGTAATGCTCCCACAAACATGGTGCTACAGAGAGTCAGCCACCTCTGTCTTTTAAAAGCTCAGCGGAAGATTTCTTGTGCTCTCCCCAAATACGTGTTTGAAACTCTCCACGTGCCCTAGTTCGAAGTGTGCCTGCCCCTGCAGACACAGAGGCTGCTCTCTCTGACCATCAGGAATTACTGCCAATCATCTGATCTGCTGCAATCCATGGTGTGGTGGTAGGAAGGAAGATCTGGTATGTGGGAGATGCAAAGTCCCAAATGAAAGGAGGTGAGAACAGCTCCTCCATGCAGATAACAACTAACAATCCTCAGGTTTATATAACATAAATAAGTGACCCCTGTTGGAGGAGCAGTAGAAAAATCCACTTTTCTCTGAGCAATACCAAGAATCCCTATGTGTCAGCTGCAATTCCCTTTTCCTTTAAGCAGTACTGTAACATCAACACAAAATCAATTAACACTTGCATTCATATTCCCAAACTCTCCCCTTGCATAAAGAACAAGAGACAGAGGAGGAGGAAAAAGGCCACCTATTCAATTTTCACATTCATGTTCGACTTGAAAGGCCACTTTTTCAGAGGGAATTCCCTTCCCTGGAGGTCCAACAGCAATTATTTGGGAGCAGGGGAGACACTGCACTCACGTTTCCTCTTTAGCAGTCCCAGGGCACAAACAGCTGTCCTGCCCTCTGCACAGCACCTCTGCTTTATGACCCAGTTTATGAGGGGAATAAAAATCTGTCCCCAGGAGTATTTCAGGACACCACTGTGTCCCACACACCTGCACTGCCTCGATAAATGCAAGCCCAGGCACACTGATCTCTGCCCAGATTGCTCTGCCAGGCATTGGCAAGCCTGTCTCCTTGAACTGTTCTGCACAGAAAGAAGGCAAACACACTGATTTTAAAACATTATTTTAAGCACCATCAATTACTGAGGTCTCCAGGAGAGTCAACTCCAAAAGCAGGGACCCAGTGTTCTAGAAGTCGTTCTTATTTCAGAAAATTAAACTGTGCCACATCCAAGAGAAGAGAAACAACCTTTTCACACTTTTTAATGTGGCCCAAGAGTGACCAAGTTGGTTTCCTGATCTATTTGGCTACTCACAGCTAGAATTCATTTCTGGTCTCTCTCCAAAAGCAACTGAGCTAACAATAGGTTATTTGGGCAATGGTCAGCTCAGCTTTCAGGTTAAATCTAACCAAATTCACTGTGAATCAAGAGAGGTTGGAAAAGTTGCAGATAATAAATTCCACAGAAGAGCAGGAAAATGGAGAACTCCACTCCCTGGTTGGTCCTAACACTCTGCCACCTTCAGAGCATTTTGAGAAGAGTTGACTAATTCCTCAAAGTCACTTTGATTTCCTCTTCTCCTTTCTTCACAGGCTAAAGACAAAATTCATGATCTCCATAATAAATACCTTTTATCTACTGAAAAGCTTGTTTTTCTTCAACTTCCTCTTCTCTAAACCAAACATGAATTTTCTTAGCCGTTCTTTCTGTTTCATTTCCAATACTCAGACTTTCTCCGGGTCATTTGTATCTTTCTTAAACTGTTGAAATTGGACACCAGACTTCCACTGAAGCAACAGCAATACCTGCCACAGCAGGATAACTGCTTCCATCTTAAATACAGCACTTATATTAGTTAACCCAGAAAGAGGCCTGAGCCTTTCTGGAGCACCACGAGATTGATAATTTTTATTTAATTTGCAATTCCCCAGATCCTTTCCTCCCAAATCTCACCACCGTCTTCCATCTGGGTTTATGTTTCTCTTTACAACAAAGTGTACCTTGACTTTGTTCTTTTCAGATGGTCTTGTCTATTTATCTGCATGATTTTGAATTTGGTCCTGGTCTCCACAGAAGTCATTTCACCACTCAGCCTGGCTTCCTCCAGTCCACCCTCTATTCTACGGAGCTATTATGGGAAATACTGAAGAGAACTGGGCCAGGAACTGGCTCCTGCTGAGCTCCAGCTGTCTCACCTCCTCAGCCTGACCAGAGTCACTGCCCTTTGAATGCAGCTTTCCCAACCTTTTGTGATGACCCTGCAGGGGCTCCACCCAGAGCAAAAGTCTTGGTTTGCTCACAACAGTTTCAGGCAGTGCCCAAATCCAAGTTATGTGCAACTTCTGCTTCATCCTCCAGTGCAGCACCACTTGTTCCCCAGATAAGGGGTTGATTCGACACGAATATCATAACCATGACATAAATAACAAAATATGAATTTGACATGAATATCACAACCAAGTGATGCCCATTTTTAACCACCTTATCTTCCAGCTGCCAGCAAAGGCCCCCCAGGTCTGTAACAGGATGCCTGTGGCATCAGTTTGAGCTTCTTCCTTCCTGCACCCTTTGAAAGCAGGTACTGTTTTCAGCTTCCTCAGACACCCTCACTCCCTCCCAAGTGCTCCACAAACTACTTCAGCTTGTTCCTTGGGTTCCATAAAGCAAATATGGAGCTGTCTGTTTCCTTTCCTCAGCCTGCAGTCCCCTCATGATGTAAAATTTAAACCAGGCTAAGCAGCTGATCACCTTTTCTTTGCAGGAAGATGAAGCAAAGGCAGCACTGAATGCTTCAGACTTCTCTGCACTGTTATTTGCTCTCTTTCCTGTTAATCAACACACTTGTCTACTCCCTCACCTTTTCTTTATCATACATTTCCTCCTTATTAATTGAAAATAATTTTGCATCTCAGCCTTTTTTTGGATTTTTCACCCCAAGCCTGTGCTAATCCTTTGTGACTATTCTCAGGTTATGTCTCTGCTTCCACTCTGTGTATGGCTCCTCTTAAATTTCCAGCCATAAAAATACCCCAGACTCAATCAATATGCTTCTGAATATGCTTCCTCTATTTCCCTTGCACACAGGTTGTAAGGAGAGCTGCACATTCTCTTCTGATGACCTGGCAAATTCAGTGTAAAACAATCTAACGAGTCTCAAAAACTGAGGTTTCTGAATGGAGCGACTCTCCAGCCTACACCATATTTCAGCAACTCTTGCTCAAGTAGGATTTTAGGATTTTCAGACAGGTGTGGGTTAAAATTCAGCAGTTTCATGAAATCTGTGACAGCTGCAGAGCTGTTTGCTCCTCTTTATCAAGAGGAAGTGATCAGAAACACTACACTGAATAAAGCCATCTCTAGGGACACAGCCAGAGTCACAGGCTGCTAAGCATTTGCTCTTAAAGCTGTTGCAAAACCATCTCCATCCAGCTGAATAATGTCTGCTGTTTGCTAATTAAAACCCAAGCATAAAAAGGCCAAAATCCACTCACCGATTTGCCTTCAAGTTGATTTAGGAAGCGACGGTTTGGAAATTCACCATTTTTTAAAAAACTAATGCTCAAATTCACCTCGACTGATTTTTCACTCTAAGGCACAGGGAGTTTTTCCACATCACAAAAGCACAGGCATTACTCACATCTTGTCATTTCATCATTTTCTTTGCAAATGGTCTGTTTCAGCTGCTCAATCCTCATCTTGCAAGACATTATTTTCCATCTCTGCAAAAGAACATTCAGCAACTCTAGGGCACAAACGACTTCAAACACGCTGAACTAATGATTAACAACAAAGCCAGCAGCTCTAGAGCAAAAGTAGCAGGATGCTCTTGAATGGATCAAACAACTAAATATTTCATACAGTGTTTTGTGCACAGAAGAATGCCACAAACAAAACGAGTGCCTGGTATAAAGTCAATCAGTAAAGTAAGTTACTGAACAAATATCTAGTGAGAAATGAAAAATTCAGACAGCTTGGAACACTCTGCTTGCAGAGGCCATTTCAGTTTTGCTTACAACAGGCTCTTTGGGAAAGCAACACAATGCCCTCAAGGTAAACTGTAACTTTAAACTATGTGATCTAGGAATTCAGAGAGTTTAAAAACCAAGGGACACTTGGAGCAACTCACCAGCTGATCAGTTATTTCTTTCCCTTCCATGGCCTTCAACACACTAGAAGAAAAAACATGATTGAAAGTTTTATGACTATCTGGACTCCATCTGTCTCCAGCAACAGTGTGTTAAAGAATCTGTTTCCTTTTATGAGATCTCTTAGCTTTTATATCAATTTAATAAATACAACTTACTGTTTTTGGAATTCTCTCTGTTTGGTTTTAAGATGCATCAGCCTTTCTTTCTTGTCTGAAAACCTGGAAGAGATTAAGTTTTTTTATTGATATTTCGCACAATTACAGCACTGTAAGTTGTCTGAAAAAGATAATAAAATTGAAGCTTGGGGATTCTCCAAACCTCAGCTATCTGTCTTCATCCTGGGAAGTAATGGCTAAATGTGTAAAACTCTTGCAGAATTCCAGAGCATGTGTCTCACTGGAATTGCAACAGAACCTCTAAGCTGGAGAAACATCAGAGTGTTGAACTATCAAACTTGTAAGCAAATTATTGCTACTTCTAGATTTATAGCTTAGCAAGAGCAGTATTTTGTGCCTTACAAAAAACATGGACTACTTCAAAAACCTTCAGTCACTGGAGAAATTAATAGTACTATCTCACATGGTCCATGACCCAAAAGTCTGCTTCAGCTCTGCTCCACTGGATTCTGGGGTATGGGAACTGCAGAGAACTGATCAGAAAGGAATTTTTTTAGGATTCATCATCCTGTGTTTTCACCCTTTGAGTATGCAGCAGCCACATTCTGCCCCCCTTATTGTTCCACAATTCATTCTCTTCTCCCCTGCAACACGTAGAATTGACAATTCATCCTAACAGAGCTGTGATATTTTCAGATCCCCGATCCCTGGAAGTATTCAAGGCCAGGCAGGATGGGGCATGAAGGTGTCCCTGGCCATGGCAGGGGGTGGGAACTAGATGGTCCTTAAGTCCCTTCCAACCCAAACCACGTGATTTTATGATTTTACCTTTATTTCAAGGATATCTAAGCTTTTTTTAGAGAGAATAGTACACTAAGCCTTGACAGGATGACATCTTGGGTTTCCCTCTCTGTTACTCTGCGGATTTGATTTCAGGTAAAGCTTCAAAATGCTGCACTTTTTTCCTCTGAGTGCTGAAATCTGAAAGCTTGGTGACCACCTTTGGATTCAGAGAGCGTGCAACCACCCTTCCAGATGCCATTAGCATTAGAACAACAAAACCATTGGCTGCTGCTTCTGTAGTCAAGCAAAAATATCTGTTTTCCTTCCAAAACAAACCAAAACCAAACGCAGGTGCTTGGCATAAAAGCCAGAGGCCACACGTGAGCTGGAGGAATGTGGTGCAACTGGAGCCCAGCTGCTCAGCCCAGCGCGTCCCCTCTTCCTGTGTGTCCTCACGCCAGGAGTCATCATGGAAATGACAAAAGGCACTGCATGAGCCTCCTGTTTACTGCAGAGCAGTGCACACCTACTGCACCCCGACCTTTGGCTGCCACCAAAAATCCCTTGGCCCAGAAACACAGAGCTCAGCAGCCACGCAGCGAGAGCGCTGGGGTAATTTGGCACTTCTTGGTTTCAGAGCTGGGTTAATGGGCACAGACTCTGACTGAACAGAATTACCCAGTTCCCGTCCATCACATCAGCAAAAAGTTGAATGATCTGTCAAAGAATACAGGAATAAATTAAGTTCTGACTTTGGAGGGAAGACAGAAATATTTGTGAAAGCCTGTGGAAATTACAGCTCACCACGCGCTTCGATGCCGAACAGCTCCTACCAACTTCTCCAGCAGGTTTCTCCTAAGCAAACATTCCCATTTCTTTATATAGCTCTGATTTCAACTGCATTGCATCCTGCAACTCGTTTTTCTTTATATATCTTTAGCATTTCAATTTGGCCAAGAAATAAAACTCGGGATGAATTATTATAGGAACTCCCGTAAAATGTAAACTGAGAGGAAGGAACATCTCGAATTACCCATGAAATGTTTCTCTTTCCTCAAGTCTCACCACATTAAGGTGAGATTTTCTGTGGTTACCTGGCTTATTTCCACATATTCATGATTAAGGAGAAGCAACCAGAGAGAGGGGCTCCCTAATCTACAGGAGTTGATTAATGCTGAAGGAGTTGAGGGTACTACACTCACTGTAACTTCCTTGCTGCAAAAAGTCACTATTCCTAATCATAACCCACAGCCTGGAGAAATTAGACAGGCTCAGACGTCACAATTATATTGTCTTTGGCTTCTGCCATCTGCAGACACACAAAGCAAAGCAGTTCAGTAGTCTGGGAAACACACACTGAGAATTTATGCACACGACAGGCTGGAGGACACTCCCAGGAGGAAGAAGAACCTCGGAGCTGAGGGCAGCATCAAGATGCCAGCTTGGCTTTTGAATATACAACACATTACTCATGAAGAGAAGAATGTCAGTGACTGTCTTACTGGAGGACTTCTGGACTACTCATCCTTAATTGTAGCTCTCCTTCTGTAATTAATCTTAACAGCTCCTCAGTCTCTCCCCCTCACAGATACGGGGTGTGATTTTTGCCAGACAGACGAAAAACTTCCAGTTTCACTGTAGCTCTTCTAAAAATTAGCACACAAAACCACCCCATGAAATCTGCAATAATTAGAAGGTGAAATTGTTTGTCTTTGTATAAGGAAAATCCACAAGAAAATTCTAAAAGTAAACCACTGTTGGATACAACGAGTAATGCTTGCTTTCTTCATATTTAACTGGAAGATAATGATGCTTTTTGCCCCTCTGTAACACTTCAAAAAGACAAATGGGAGGCCCAACTGCTCCCAAACACTTCCACATTCTGAATTTCTCATGCCAAGCCACCCAGCAAAGCCCTTGTCATGACACTCCTCCAGCGCTGGCTGATCTAAAATTAACCCAGGTACTACTAGAAGGCATAAAATAAACAGATAAATAACGATGGCTGTAAGCACCAGCTGAAATGCAGCCAGTGAACTGCCCCTGCCCCTGCATGGCTTTGGATTCACTGGTGCCTGGCCACCATTTAAAACATCTCCCCCTCTCCCAGGGCTCACATCACAAGAAATTCAGAGACACCCACAAAGAGCAAACAAAGAAAACAGACCTCTTCCCCGCTCTTACATCAGTCATTCCAAATGCTAATTAGAGAAGGCAAAGAAAATATTTCAGGAACAGTTTAAAAATAATCCCATTATCCTCAAAAGCCAAGAAGAAACCCAGGCTTTTGTTCCTATACAGAGTGTTCCTGCTGCCATCAAGGATATTCAGGTTGTTCACACTGTGTTATTCATATAGGTGTGCTGTTCCTTTCATTCATTAAAATAAATTTGCCATTTTTAATGAATTGCACTACAGCAATTCATTCATGGGGAAGGTCTGAGCGGCAGGAGAAACAAAGCCTGGGGAAATGGTGTGCACAGGGAGGCTCCAGGCTGATAAAACAGCAGTGATCCCCACAGATGGAACCGTGATGTCCAGGCAGAGGCGGGGAGAAAGACAGAAAAAAAAATAAAAAGAGATTTAATTCTTGCAGTTCAAAAACGCAGTGTAAATATACAGGAGCTTTTCCAGCCACAGACAAATGGGGCAGAGAAAGCATCTCAGGAGGATGCAGTGACAACTGTCAGACAGAAAAGCTGATCCTGTCTCACGTGAGCAGCTAAGGAGGGTTTTCTCCTATACGGCTGCTTCTGGTACTGTGGCTAAAGCTGCTTCTTTATAACTTCATTTTTCTGATGGGCAGAGACTTCTTAAGCCTTGGTTAATACAGAACAACTCTAACAAAGGCTACAATTGAATTTCTATAATTAAACCTGATATTTAGCCAAAAACTTGAGCTACAAAAGAGACAGGAAAAACACCAAACTTGGTTTACGTTCCAAGCTCCATACCCAATCTTTGCACAGAATGTGCAGAAAACCCCAAGCAGTCTCACACAACTACCCATTTTCCACCTATTTTAGAAAGGCTAAATATAATTTGTGCTTCTCCAACACAGCATTTTTATATAAAAAAAGAGAAAGCCCATCCAGTGGCAGACTAAGGTCTCAGTTCTGCAAGCTGACTCACACTGGCTGACAGCCTTTTGCTGCTCCCGTGGATGCTGACGGGTGAAAGGCACCACTGTCCCCTTGTTTCTGAGGGCAAAAGGAGCCTTTCGAGTGAGGACACCACCACCCCACACGCCTTTTTTCTTGCCACCTTCCCAAAATAGCTCCAGGAATCAGTCCCAACAGCTGCTCAGGGAGCTGAGAGCGAGGGACCAAGAGCACGGTGCCAGCCAAGAATCAAGAGCTATTCCAGGCATGGCACTGGAAGACTTTTTAAGAATCTGGGATGGACACGCTGTGAACATCTGAGTCATATCATGAGAAAATTTGTTTATGGGCATAGCACTCATCCAGCCTCCCTCACGGAGAGCCAGTGCTCCAAAAGGAGCAGGACGGCACACGATGAACTCAAGTGGAGTATTTTTTGCAATCCTAAAGGAAGTGGTGTCCGCGTTTATGGCTATACACACAACAAAATGTTTATTTTCTTTCTTACGCACCTTGCTAATTCTGCTTAAGGGTTTAGAAAACTATTGTTTCAAGGCGTGCTGCCGAAAATAGGTAACCCACTTGAAACAACTCACTGCACGGGTCTCTCTTTGTGCCCTGAACTGTCTGCAGCTTCTGTGGCTACATCGACACGGACTCATCTGCTGAGAGCTGCACCTAACTGAGTGAAAGTCACGGTGATTCCTTCATCACTATTTAAACTATTATTATTTCAAGGCTCGCACC
>WEIT01007294.1:39088-75156 GCA_013389985.1 Dryoscopus gambensis | reverse complement strand
GGAAGTATTTGTATTTATGCTGTACATGGGCTGTTTGTTCACCGGCTTTGATTTTCTCAGGGGTTTATTTGTGTTGTCAGGTTGCATGATGTCTGCTACTCTCACTTTTCCCATCATCCACTAGAAATAAATTACAGGCAAAGACCAGGCAACACGTTATGTTGTGCACTAACCTAGAGCAGGAAGTCTCCTACTAAACAGATACGAATTTGAAAGGTGACTAGGGACTGCTTCAGTCCTCTCTGTAGTTTTACTTGTTCTGAGCTATGTTTTGTCTAATCTAAGGCAAAAATCTGCCCCTGTAAGTCTGTGCAGTAAAGTGAAGCTAGCTTGTTATTTTTTAGCTTTTTATAGCAAAGGCTTGCTGTTTTAACTCATCTCTGCTGTGCAATTTATACTTACTGGAATGGCATTATATCAATATTAAACACAAATAAGCTCAGCTTCAGAAACAGTTCCCTAGGCATTTAAATATCAATAAAAACACATGGCAAATCAACACAAATCTGTGGAACTCAAAGGATTGTAGATTAATGTATGAAACTGGTTGGCTGAAATGTATCAGCAAAAAAATGTAGATCTCAAAATTCCTTTGGGTTGCTGAAATTTTCCCAAGGTCCCCATCTCCTCTACTATCAGTGACAGTTACTCTCCTTAATACCATTCCTGAACTGGATCATATTTTTCCTCCTGCCACTGCAACTGCAGTTCATAATGTTGTTAGTCTCTTTTGACTTGTGTTGTTGAGTCATTGAAGAAGCAGTTGCAAAAGCTAATTTGGCTACCTGATGTAGCCAGTGCATAGTCTGTGAGCTGGATCATCCTGGGATGGGAAGGTCACTCCAAAGGCAGGTCTTGTCCACCACGCTGAGTCCTCAGGAACCAGCTGAAGAATGGCCCCATGCAAACGCCTCTCACATGACACACGTAACTGGTTCTTGCACACAGATTTAATGGTGATGCCTTCTCGCTCCATGCAGGTAGATGTGAATTTCTTGTGCCCCCTCATCTCTGGTTGCAAGTCACATCTGAGCTAAGTCTTATCACCAGGAAATAACAGGGCTGCTGCTTTTGGGGGAAAGTGGGCATTTCTATAGCATTTAGCCTTTTGAGGCAAAGGGTATCTGCTTTCCCTTGATGATCTTGAGAGCAAAGCAATGGCAGGTGCTACTTGGCATGTGAGAGAGAATACTTATGTCTCCCAAATACATTCTATCTCCAAAGTCCTTTTTACTGTGAGAGCTGGATGCACTCAAGAGAAAAGCTTATGGTGCTTGTTGTGAGATGTAAGCTAAACATACCAGCTTTCAGCCTACCATTTAGCAGTTTCTCAGATCCTAGAATCATATAATAGCTTTAATCAGAAAAAAGCAGTCTAGATCATATCTTCCCAACAATTTAAATTTATTCAGGGCAGTGAATATCAATGTAGTTTTAGAGTGATTTTTTTCCAAGTTCTAATAGAGTTTGATCTGGACCTTGGACAGTACTGAGAAACCACTATTAGTCATTTTCAGCTTTGTGTTTAAAAAAGAAGTTTTTTAAAATTTGGGGAAACATTTTTTTGGGATGCTGTTCTACTATTTTTTCGTGATCAACTTCAAATTATACTATAAACAATCAGTAAAACCACTTGCAAGGATGTTCTATCTACCTTCTTGTGTCTGTCCCTCTTTCACTCTCTGTAAAATTTAATGGTGCTTTAGAAAGGCAATGAAAATTTCATAAATGTCATTAGCAGGGTGCAGAGCAGAACGTGCTTGTACCATCTTGATAAGTCTTGCTGCTATGGTCTTTATTTTATGATGTAATGTTTTAAAAGATTGACAAAAAAAATTCAACAAAGACCATCCATATGAAAACCCTTTTCCTGTTGTTTGGTTTTTTTTTTTTTTTTCTCTTTCTGTTGTCTTATCCAGCAAGGGGAGAGGAGCTGTAATTAATCTTTTTTTGCATATCCCTAGAAAACTGCGCATTGCTGGTAATATCACTTTTACTGGACCTTTGCACTTGTTTTTGCCCCTTCTACCTTTTCTCCCTGGTTGATGATCCAGATTGCCATATTTCCTGGGTGTCTAATTTGGGAAGCCATGGTGTTGGGCTATTTCAAAAGAGAGACACACATTTCCAGCCATACCTTTACTCATACTGAGTCATTTCTGCATTTAGTGACCAGTCAATAGGGAAGCAAGAAGCAGAATATTGAGGAGGCTCTATCTCTCTTTCCTAGTTTCTTTCCAGATAAATTATTTGCCAGGATGACTGGAAGAAGTTACTGATAGAGAGAGGAGGTGAAGGTTTTTGACCTTGGGAAGCACAGACAAGGTTGGGGTTGTCTTTTACTGTGATATCTTTTGCCTTTTTGCAGGTTTTTGGATGTTTCTGTGTTGACTAATTTCTATGTAAGGCCTCAGATTCCCTTGCTGTCTTGTTTTTCCTTTAGATTGGGAAACTGCAGCATAGGCCAGTGTACTCACAGAGGGTGCAAACTCTTGAACTATGGTTCCTTTTGTCAGCAAATGGGCGTGATAAAAAATTACAGTAAGCATGGTTCATAGTTCTACATAGTGTGTATAAAGACCCCTCATGGCTGAGCCTTCGCTTGACTTTGAGAGGAAAAAAAAAAGAAAAAAACCTTCTCTGGACTGAGCAAGACAATCTCCCCTTTTTTTTGTGCTACTTTTTATATGCTGTTCATGCTACTCAGTCCATACTGATTCTTGCTACTTGTTTAACTGTGCAAGTCAAGACATATTTCTCCAAAGCCCACTTCCATCTCCAAAATTATCTCTTTCCTTATGAGCATGAGTCTTTTAATTGGACCTACTTTAGCTACTCTGTATCACTCTTATTCTTCATGCAAAAATGGTTATTAGCATTTTCTAGTTTATGCACATTCTGCTTGTTCACTCAATTTCCAGCTCCAGACTTCATGAAGCTACAGCTGTTTGCTCTGACTTTATGACATATTGCCCAGGATATACAGATGGTACTAAAGTTTCTGGAGTCCTCCAGCAAACTGACCTATTTAGCAAACTGACCCAAGCCATTGTTCCAAGAAGTGATTGAGAAAGACAAAGAAAAGAAGAAGAAACTCCAACAAACCAGCAAAAACCAAAGGGTGGATGTGTGACAAATTGTGAACACCTTCTTTTTCTCTGAAACCTATATTCAGGATGCCAAGGGTCACACCAAGATTCTTGCTGAAAAATTATTTTCTCAGTACAGTCTGCTGTTTTGCATAACACCAACTATTTTTAAAACAAATTGTTACATGGTAGAAAACCAATTAAAGTTGTTTAAAAAAATAAATTAGTATATAATAATAAAGTAACATAGTAAAAGTGCATAGTTCAGGGAGGAGTATCCCACAGAGATTTCATGGCACATATTTTGGCCTGGCAAAACTGCTTCCCAGCAAAGCTTTAGATCATTTCCACGGGGGACCCTGGAGACTTGCCCCACTGTAGGAGATTGCCTCTGCGTCATCCCTTCCTTTCATTCTGGCACAAGGTGCTGATGTTTTTCTTGATGGAGAACTCTTTCGACAGTGCTATTTCTGAGGCAGAACAATGTAAATGTCATTACTGAACCCAATTTAAACAGGATGGATGGACACCATAAGTTTGACTTGAAGTAACTAGCTAAATGGACCTGTGCCACTATTTCCTTCTAAGTACAATTATCTGACTGGAACAAATAAAGCAGTAAATTAAGATTGTATTACATTCCAGAGCATGTGGTGACTGTGAATCTTGGTTGTGCATATGAAGAACTTGTTTAAAATATCCACTCCATTACACTGAACCACAATGTGCCAAATAGGTTAATTGGTGGGAGTCCAAAACTGTGATCCTTCTCTCTCATTTGCAACCAAGAGAATCACTTTAAATGGAGAAGAGTGTAAACTGAGCAACACAGTCTTACTTATCAGCAGAAATCTGAATGTTGCTTGAGGTGAACAATTGACTCCTATGTGCAACCAAAAGTGGAGAAAAATATGACTATTGCAATTCCTGGGGGGAAAAAAAGCCAAAAACCCACCACAACAAAACATTACAGCAACAAACACCCCCTTCCCCCCAATCCCAAACTACAACAACAACCACAGACCAAAAGGTTTTCCCTATGCCACTATTTCATTGAATATATCTGGCCTTCTGTGCATTTCATGCTTTAGCAGGTGGCATCAATGAAAATTAAGACATGCACACTGCATTTTGCCTTTGTTAACCTTTCAGAGCTAATCCAGTGAGGAGAAAGTCAGCTTCCTGTCAATCCCATGTAAGCACTATGCACAGATCTTACAGTTGCAGGTTTATTTCTCTCCCGTTACATGAGTATCTGGGCAGGAAAAGAGATAGAAAATTCCACAAAGGACAGTTTGGGCCTGAAAAATCTCTTCTTCCTACAAGGGTTTGTGGGAAAGAAACGCCCAGTGCGTTCCAGAGCACAAGCCGGGAATGCAATGATTGAAAAAGAAACAAAACAGCGCATAAACTGAGGCTGTTTTGCAAAAAGTCATTAAATACAGACAGGAACCTCATGGGATCATTTTTATGATGTCATATTACAGACCTGGGAATGACTTTTAAGATGCCACAGCAAGAAAAACAAGAGCCCTGGTAATCACTGTCACATCTGTTGAAGCGTGTGGAGAGGCTGGAGCCGGGCTGATCCATAACTCCTCCGCAGGGAATAGAGCAGCAGGCATTTGAAGGATTAAGTGCAAACAAATGATGACTGTGTGTTTTGTAACAAGGGAAACAGGCACTCTCTGAGTTACATTAGGTGTGCCTTAGGTGCTGAAAGATACAAGTTGTGCTGTCAGATTTACACCAAACTGTTTAATCCCCCAACCAGGGGTGTCTGTAAGACAACAGCCTACTCAAGTGTTTGGCCCAGACTCTATCCTAGAGCAGGTCCATCTTGCAGGGAATTCATGCTGTGCTGTGAAGCCAATTATATTCTTCTATTTACATCATCCTGATGTAGCTCTTTTTGACAAACTAAACATATTTTGTCAAGTTAAAAAAAATACCCAAGTAAATACAAAATAGCAACAAATATCCCCTTGTAGGCTGCAATTGTCACTTTTTTCCCGTTGTATTCCTTCAGCACAGCTGCCTGCTGAGAATGATTTATAATAGCATTTATAATGTTTAGAAACAGGAAGTCTTGCTGTTTGAAGAAAGGTATATGACTGCATTTCTCATGAGAAGCAAACGAGGAAGAACCTCCCTGAAATCTGGGCTTGTCTTCAACTGGAAAATAAAATTTTTACTATCTCATCCTGCAACTATGATTTCCTTTACAGCAGGAAATTATTTTATATTTCACAGCTTAACAAGAGCTTTAAATGATTAATTTCACTTCTGCTTTTGATTGCTTAAGTTTCCTGCCTTGCTAAGCCTTCACTAATCTATAACAACAGGTGGCTTCCTCTCTGTAGAATGGACCTCCCTCCCTCAGGCTGACTACTAATAAATTAGCCCTGCCCACTTGCAATCCTGCATGAAGCTATCCAAGCTCCTTAGCTCTTATTTGGCAGTTCCCAAATAAGCTAATTTAATGCAACAGCAGAAGAGGTTCAGGCTGTGCTTGGCAATTTCTCTTACCCATCATTAGTCACACATCCGTCGCTGGGTTTCTGATTCCTGCTTGTCTGCTCCTCACTAACACACATAGCAAGGGGCTTGCCTACAGTAAGTTTAATCTGAGCTTTCTGTAAGGTAGGTGCTTGTTGGGGTTCCTCCCCCTGCCATGTCGACCTGGGGGGAGGGGGAGGTGTGCCTTGGGTCACGCTGGTTTCTCTCTTGTGCTGCCCTTGTGATACTGATGTACCCAAGTCCTGTTCCCTGAATGGTCCCAGGTGTTTCCCCCCTGCCCCTGGTCACATGTACCCGAGTTCTGTGTCCCTAATGGTCATTTTGTATTCCCCCCACCCCGGGAACTTCTGGGGCTCACATGATTCTTGAGTGAGTGTGTGTGCTGAACTCTAGCGATGCGGCTGGGAATAAAGGTTCCTGAAACATCTACCGAAAAAGGAGCCTGTCCCTGATTCTTTCCATGGGCCCCGCTGTCTCTGGAATGTTGCAGGGACACCACTGCAACACTTGCTGATGTTTTTTTCGGGTGTAAGGCCAAGCTGTGAAGGCCAAGAAAATGGAGGTACTTTCTACAAATATGATAGTGACCACCGTATTTGTGGTCCTCAGGCTCTGTTTTAAGCAATGACCATCTCTGGTGTGGGGATCTCTGCATATTGGTCTACATAGACTTATCTGCTATAAACATGTACAGTATACTCCCATTAAGCACCCAGATGACAGGGAAATCAGTACATTGGGAATGCTCTCAGGTACTGAAAGAAGTTCTAAGAAAATAAACTGTTATATGCCAAACCTTGTAGCTTAATAAGGGGAAATAGTTAAGTCTTTTCCTCTCTGTGGCTGCTGGTATCTCTTAGTTATTCGATCAGTTTGTTGGTCAGTCTGTACAAAGAATGAAAGGAAGACCTACAAGTGTTTATGGACCCAAAAAAGGGACTTTATTTAACAGTGCTGCGCGGTTTGGAAAAGAAAACTGTCTTATAGGGAGAAAAGGAAGACTCTTTAGAGGAGGTTTTCATGTCATTAATGTAGTCATCAATAACTTGCATCACAATCAATGTGTGTCTGGAGAACAGAAAGTCAGAAATCATTGGCTGAAATGTCAACCTGTCAAGCCATAAATCCGGATATGTCAGGGTCCCTCAGCCAGGCAAAGACGTGAGCGTGTTACCGGCTGTGACGCGGGTGGGTGTGGGGACACTGCAGTGCCAGCATTAAATCAGGACTGCTGCAGAGTAGGTGGAAGTGGGGTTTCTTCTACTGTGTTCAGGGTCCTTCTTTGGCATCTCTGATCCACTGGGAGACAGAAATACTCACTTTGTTTCTGAGTATTTTTACAACCATAACAACAAGTCTTACTTTTTGCTTCATTGTAACAAAAAGCTGCTATATCTTGATGGGTACTAAGAGTAGTTTTTCAGAGAAGCAAACTCTGTTAAATAATAAGTTTATTTTAAAAAATTTATTTTAGGAAAGTAAAATAGGAGTAAATTGGTTTAAGGGGTACTATGTTTGGATCAGACTTGAAATAGGGATTTGATCAAACATTAGATGGAAAATTGCACAAGGCTAGCAAAATACGATGAAAAACCTGGGCTAAGGACAGACTGGAAAAGAGATGAAATCTTGGTAAAACTGGAGCTCAGAGTTACTGGTCTTTCAATTCAAAGGTAACCTCTGGAAGACAGAAAAAAAAAAAAAGCCATTTGTGGGTCAAACCAAATTGAAGTAATATCTTCACAGTGAAATAAAAAAGCAGTAAAAAAACTCCAGTCAAATTCAATTGGAATTAATTATCTTTTCAATCTGAAAGCAAATGTCACATTTCCATTTAAAATGAACTTTTCCCTGAAAATTAGAGGAGCCATCTCTTACTGCAAATGAAAAAAAAAAAAAGGCTTATAAAGGGGAAAAAATGCTTTGTCTTTTTTTCCCATTTCCTCCCCCTCTTTTTTTTCCTTTCAGATGAATTATCAACATATTATTCAACTGAATTTGGTTTGTCAACCCAAATGAGAAGAGTCAGATGGTTTAGCCAGCAGGAGGCATATATGGCTCAAGTAGGAGCAGGCTGGTTCTTTCCTGCTGTATGCTAAATCTCTGAGCAGCTCTGAAGTCTCCTTTCACCAGTGTGCATTGAACATGATCACTAGAAAAAAGAAGCTTGTGTTTTGGAAACACAGACTTTTTCCATTAGGAGTTTAATGTGAAGAACCAATTTTCAATTGAGCAGTCAATGCTAAGGTCAGGGCAGGTATGAACTCTTGATCATTTAAATTATTTTGGTAGCATAGTAAATTCTACCTGATTATTAATTTAAATTCTAGACAGAGGATATTTTTTTCCTTCAGGTACTTGTTGCAGCTTCATATTTAATGTACTGTGTTGTATTTTTAAAGAATTTGCATGAAGCAGTAAGAAGACAGGGGAATGTGAAGTGCAGAAAAAATGATAGTGTTGTTTGTGACGTGATGATTAATATTTACTTTTATCCAATGGAACACTTCCTTGCTAGATCTCATGTCCTAGGAAATAAAAATTAATTATTGTCACAAATACTTAGGAAATATCATTATTCCTACTTTACACCATAGGACACGAATTAGATAATTCAGGTTACACAGAAACCTGTGTCTAAGCAAGGGTTTTAACTCTGACTTGTTGCTATGTGCTCTAGAAGCTGGCCAGCCATGCTTTCTTGACTATACCATGGCTCAGGCACAGCTTTTCCTATAAATAAACTGCTGGATTAAGCTTTGAGAGTATTCCATGTACTATTTTTTTAAATTAAGTGCTATTATTATTATTATTATTATTAAATTGTAGTCAGGCTTTCACAAAACTGGTAGATGCCACGATTAAGATTGTCTATGCATGTTAATTCCTCCTATGTCTACTTTATGGGACAATCTTTGATTTAAATCATCCCATACTTGTCATGGGGTTTCTGTCTCATGCCCTGTGTTCTGATCAGTTATGGAGTACTTCATCTGTTCCTTCACGTTCACCATGTAAACCCTGGCCTTATTTACTGAAAGCAGATTCTTATCACCTTAGAAAATATTGGTTATATGGCTTGTTCAGCATTTCCAGGGGAACATAGAAGAAAGAATGCAGTTTTCTATGTGGCATTTTCTTTCCTAAACCAAGAGACCTCTTCTAGTTTCTGTATCAGAGATTTTGAAGACATACCACAGCCTGGAAGGATACAAGTGTTTTCATCAAAGTCTAAGCAAAATGCTTGAGGAATGACACTTAAGACTTACACTTTCCATCATTCTACACAGAAGCTAGTTTTAGGTAAGGCATCAAAAATGTTCGCTAGTATAGCACCAACCTTTTAGAGAGAGATTACTGGATTTGTCCTAATTTCTCTCCAAGTTCTGGAAAGATCATCAGATAAAAAGCCTTGCATATATTGACCCACGTTGGAGCAATGAGAAAAGAGGAGTATCCGTGTATGAAGATACTAATCCATCTGTAAAAAGGAAATACAGCATAGAGAGTTTAAGAAAAACAATAGCATAATGCAAATATTTCCCTGGTAAGAGAGTGAACTTCTGATGATGTATTATGAATAGCCAGCCTTTCTGTGTCCTAGCTCTATTGCATACTACTGCTTTGTTTTCAAGCTATGGGGAAAAGTGAAGGGTACATGGATAAGACCTTGGATGTTTCAGAAAATATTTCATGTGTGCAGTTCAATTTAAATCCTTGTATAATATCTTAAATTTGCGGTAAATAGTACATGAAATACAAAAATCTCCACAAACCTATTGTATTTTGTAGTTAATCAAAAGCTCAATAAAAGAAAACGGCAATTTTCCAGTTGAAGTATTCCAGAAAGTCATGGTGTTCCCAGGTTTCTAAAAGGGCATTAAAGGGAGCACCCACATGCATCCATGAAAATCAGATTCAGAAATAGCACAGTTTGCACTCCTCTTGCTTCAGGCAGAATTTCCATTTTGGCTTTGCAACTACAAGACATCATATTTTGGGGGTTTTTTCACCTTAAATATTTCATAAGTTTCTCATGGATTATGAGTTAGTCTTTGATCAAAGGTGGAAGCAATGGTTCAGTTTTGGAACTGCCTGTTGAACTGCCTTCCACGTGGGAAGTGCACTGAGCCCTCACATTTATTAACATTCTGTCCCCACTTCCATCCGTTAATGAGAAGCAAGAGAGTAGTTAGTGAGGGAGACCCTGAAATAGGACACTTCTCCAGGGAGTCCTACTACACCAGCATCCAGTCTCTCTTTTTCCAAGACTTTTTCTCTTTTGTCCAGCCAAGTGCAATATTTTTTGCAGTACCCCTTCTTTCCCTTCCCCCAGTCTTATGAGCATCAGATGTTACCAATACAGATGTTACCAGTCTTTCCAAGTGTGCCATCTGGTGAAGCTGACACTTGGAAGATGAGGGGTCTCTTAGTTTTGATATGATCAGTTGCGGAGAAAGGAACACGAGCTTCCAGCAGAAGAGGGAATAACAGGGGGGTCTGAGGAGTGGCCTCCCAAGTCAGTCTGGCCTGTCAGGAGCTGGGAGTGGGGTCTTCAGCGCACCCCACTGCCTCCCCTGCTGCTTATGGAACAATCTTGCAGGAAGTGGGGCCCCTATTTTTTGTCTCCCATGCTGTCCTTCTATACACACTTCAGAGTGTTCTGTGTAGTACGTTCTCCTCTAACTTTGACACTTAAAGCTGTCCTGGAAGCCACTCCTATGTACTAGACCTATCCATATCCATCTTCACCCATCCCAGAGAAGTCCTTTATGAGCATATACACTTATGGAAACAGCTTTACTCTGAGCAGCATTCTCTTTTTCTCCTTCTGTTGTAGTTATTTATAAGCTCAGGTAGACTTAACCCAATAACATTTCTTCTTTTTCTTTCTACAAAGGACGAAAAAAATTGCATTGAATTTCCAGGGAAGGTATCTTTCTTTTCCACATCAATTCCCATCACAGATTTTGGCAGGAACTGGATTGGTCTGCACTTTTGTAATCTGCATTAAAAACTTAAAATAGTGCAGCACATTTTGCTTTGAAACTGGGAATCTGTTGCTTGACCTCAGTTGTTTATACTTCACAGTATTTCCTCCAAGTTGTACATAATTATTTCTAAATAGAGAGGTAATCTGTGCTTTTTCTTTAGTGCATCTATTCTTCTACAGCCTGTGGTGTTATTCTTTTGTTATATGACTGGTTTTTTTTGTTTTAAATGGCCATAATAATGCCCCAGTTCATCCTCTGGCACCTCTATATAAAATGTTACCTTTTATTATGGCTCTGGCAGACCGAGGTCTTGAAGTCTTTGATCTGGAATATCACACAGTCATTTCTTTATTTCAATATCTTAGTGAAGGTCTGCTTATCAGAGGTCTATCATCCTTAATAGGCTGTTACCTCTGCCAGCTGAACTCCTGTCATGGCTGAGCCACTCCATTATCTCAGTGAGGTCCAAATAAAATGCAGAAAAGCCTTAGTGCAGTTCCTTTTCCCTTGGTTGCATTAACTGTGCTGGGCTAGCAGGGATAAGAAGCAGAAGGTATTTAGTTTTGGCACTGCTTTGCTATGGCTTGGAATACACACCACAAAATGGGTAAGTTCAATTACCAGTTTTATATAGCAACTTGTCAGAGTAGAACCACACTATCAGCCTAATGTTTACCAGCTGCTTTAAAGACTGAGTCACTTTTGCATCAATTTAGTCCTTCCTAGGGCAAAAATATCATTCCCTAAAATGAAGAGGACAGAACATTTAAGGCTCATCCTGTAACTTTTCAAGGTCTATTATAAATATTGTAACTGAAAGGATTTGGAATGAAGAAATAATTGCCTTTTTGCCCAGCTCCAAAAAACTACGTTTTGAAAACCTTTATTTCTGAATGCAGTAGTCTATTAATCATGGAACAGAAAGCTTTTCAAAGAATCCTGATTGATGTTCCATAGATTTCCATACAGTAAATGTTTAGCTCAATTTCAAATTGAGGAAGTGGCTTGGACATAGTACTATCCAAGGACATTTCAATCCTTTATGAGCAACATGGAGGAAGCAGTGGAGTAAATTTGGAATTTTACTTCTTTTATAAGTCATTTAAGTTTAATGTAAAAATTTGTGGGTCTCTGTGAGCAAAGAGGAATGGAGACACCATTCACCCTTCAATCCCATGAGGAAACATTTACAGCCATAAATTGCAATGACATTGAAGCAGCATTTTCAAAGACCTCTTTATGCACTGCATTTTCATGTTTAGCTGGCGACTGAGCATGGCAGAACCAGTGTGACACTTGTCAGGGATGGGGACAATAGTCTTGGATACAGTGTGCACTTCATTACAATATGGCAATACGTCTCAAAGGACCCTTGCTAATAGTGATAGATAAATAGGGCTGTGCATGTCCAGTATCATAAAGACATGTTATCATGCCATGCCACTTCAATGAGTTTATCTGTTTATATATTCATCAAAGGGAGCAAAAATTGTTTAACTTGCTTCAGTGAGCTGTAAAGAGAAAGAGAATAGATGAGAGCTGAGGGTTTGGAGCACGCTGAATCATATCTCATTCAGGAGATCTTCTGAATTATTGATTACATTTTCCTTTCATTTTTTGAGTCACCACATTTGTGTTAGCCAGCCATAGTCTTCTGAGGTTATCTGCACTAATTTACAAGTGGCTTCTAACCATCATGCTAGTTCAAAGTGGGGTGTGCCCTTTTTGTCTGAGATGGTCAGCAGCCAGTGTGGAGTGATTAATGAGGATTCCTGGCTGTGCATAATGGATTGACAACAATGCCTCCTTTCTGTTGTCTCCTAAGCAGGTACAAGACCTTTGCTTAATGAAAGGAATCAAATTCAAATATGTCATTTAGAGGTACTCACATCTGCCTCTTTCAACTAGACCCCAGGGGCTTCCTGTCTCCCTCCCCCTCTTAGGACTTCATACATTTTTACTGAAGATTGGCTTCAAAAAGGGCTTGTGCTGTTTCATCTGGAGGGTTGTACTGTCACTGTGCCTGGCAGCTGCTGACTTTCTGTCATGGGGACCACAGCATCCAGAAAGTGAGGTCTGAAGTCAATAACAAGCTAGGAGAGGGGATGAGCTCTCCAGTTGAATCTGGACCTGGCACAGCACCTGCTGTCCTTTGTGGCAATGCTGGTACCCCTTTCAGTCCTCAGTGCTGATGAGCTGTGGCTCTGAAGTGTGAGATTGCCCAATACTGATGAAATAAATGCTGGGCTTCCTTCTAAACTCAGGGGATCTACAGGAGAAAGAGAGAGAAGGAATTATCTCCATGGAAGTGTTGCTGGCTCTGTGAGGTTTCAGTGGTCACCTAGACAGCTGAGTGATTCCTGATGAGCCTGCAGATAATTCAAAGGACTCTGGAACCCATATGGCTTGGTCTTTTACTTACTCTAATGCATTTCAGTCTTCACTGTACAGTAAATATAGAACAAGCAGATGGTAGGAAACCAGAATCTACTCCCTGAGGTGAGATGATAATTTTTGCATGAATATGCCTTTCCATGTGCTGGGGTGGTTCTGGGCTTTATTGCCAACCCTTGATGAGAGTGGTCCGGGGTGGCTACTGGGTGTTCCTCCTCTGACCCATCTTGGGGTGGCAGCTCCTCCCCACCACAGGCTGTCCCACCTGCCCTTTCCATGCTGCGTCCTCATGACACCCACAATAAGGAGAGAGAGGATAACAGACGCTCTTTCAGAAACTTGACAAATGCCTCTTTCATTGTGGGGAAATCTGCAGCCATTTTCTGAACTCATCAGAAGCACAGCAATGAGGTAATTGTTCCTTGTATCTTACCTTTTAGAGTATTTACCTCCTTTTAACATAGCTTTTCAACTATTCTCTTCTGAGAGGAAAGTCTCTAGTCAATACAGGTCAGATTGGGTGGGTTTTTATACACAAGTTTTTGATATTATTTCATGTTCTTTATGATCAGCTTCTTTTAAAAGAAGCCCCTGGGAACTTCTTATTACCTACCTTTATTGGTTTTTTCCTCAGATGAAACAAAGATAAAACTCCTTCTCTTATACTCTGAATTCTTTCTTGAGCCCAGCACCACTTATTTAAGAATTTAAGTTACTCAGCCCACCAGCTGGTGGACAAAAACCTTTTGCCTCAGGCTCCCAAACTATGTCTGCATAGTATGTTCTGCTCCTTGCTCCTAGTTACGTCACAGCTAATTGCAGTGCCCAGGGCTTTGTAAAGTGCAGTGGGGGAGAGCTGCCACCTGATCCTGGGGAAGGTCACTGATCACTCAACTGATGTCGGGACAGAGATCCTGCTGGGGTTAGAAGGAGAGGGAGCATTGCCAGGACATGCTTGTGGGTAAAACCCATTGTACTGCTGACAGTCAGCACCTGTTTAATTCAGGGAGAGGGAGAGCCTTAGTAGTATACAAGGCAGTATTGTCAAGGTTTTCTATTTCAGGAGAGGAAAGCAGTGAGAGCCTTCCTCAGGCATTTGGTGGAGTCCTGCAGAGAGCAGACAGACTTGCAAGTGATGAGCATCTATCAATTACTTGCCCCAGCTTCAAAGGGCCTAGTGCAGTTTAAGGTGTCCCATCATAGAAGATAATTAATACTGGGGGAGCAGGATTAGCACTTCAAATCAAGTCACATGCTTTGTCTGCTAAAAACGATGAAGACTGAATTAATAAAAACACTCATCTGGGAAATCCAACCCTCAGTGCTCAGCTGAGGAGATTTAACTACTACCAAGTGTCTCAGACCCACTGCAGCAGCACAGAGCAGCCATGCCAGCTGTGGGTGTGCTGCTCTACTTGCTCTCCCCAAAGCTGCTGAGCCTAGATCATCTTGCATGGTCCATCTCATGCGCTCCAGTCTCATCAGTGTGCTCCTCCTTCAGTTTAGAGAGGAAGGGGAGAATGGCCATGGGGTGAATCTCCTCCTCCTCTAGGTTAGGAGAGCTGTGTGCTAGGGAATTGAACAAGCAAGGGGAAGGAACCAAGGATGAGAGATGGCACTAACTGTGAGTGGTAAAAGACTCAAGTGCCCTGGACACTATTTTCAGCACAGCTACTTTAACAGTGATGTTACTGGTAGCAACAAAACCAGTGCATCTCAACAAGAGAACAGAGACTTTTTCACAACTCAGTAAATAAACCCTAATTAACCTCTTTACTGTATTTCACTCAGTACACTGCTAGTCTTGCACCAAAATTCTGTACCAGAAGTCTTGGGACGTAGGTAGAAAATCCCTATGGTCTCACATTGTTCTGTGTTTGAGCTACCAGGGCTCCATGTATTGGGAAGCAAAACCGGAAATCACCCAAGCCACTGCAGTTCCAGCCAGCATGCAGGACTTCATCCACTTCATCCAAATGTCTCCCCTTGAGAAAATCACCATTAATTGCTGTCATATTCCCTGGGGAAACCACGTGGCTGAAACTGACTGAGAACTGGAGATCAACCAGATGGTAAATTGCTAAGTTCTCTGGGGAGGGGAGCAGCTTCCCTGCC
The DNA here is from genome assembly GCA_013389985.1 of Dryoscopus gambensis. NCBI lineage: Eukaryota > Metazoa > Chordata > Aves > Passeriformes > Malaconotidae > Dryoscopus > Dryoscopus gambensis. Next base: position 60,044 of record WEIT01007294.1, on the reverse strand, counting down.
TGAGCATCTTGCCATACTGGGCTCCTATTTTGCTAATCTTCACTCTCTGGTGTTTTTTTGACTGTTTCCTGACTGAGATTAAGACAGAGCTACAGCATTCACCCCGAAGTGGAATGAATGCAGTTGGATATGGAAGGGAGACCTGCTGTTCTCTCCTCTGTGCTATCTCCCCTATCTGCCACTCAGCTTAGAGATTGCAATCAGAAGAAAACAGGGAACCTGCACATTGCACAGACCAAGGCCATTATCCTCAGGGGGAGAAGATTGCTTACCTATTCATTCCCTTGCCTGAACACTGCCATAAACCCAAACACTTGAAATAAGCTTGGCAAGACCCAAGTGTTTTGTAATGGTGTGTAGTCCTCAGAGGTTCAATCCAGGGAAAATAAACACTGCAGACCAGTCCCTGAGAAGCTAGTTGTCTCTTTGGGAATCACAGCATTTAGAGATTCTTAGAAATGTGGTTTGGCTCTCTAAACTAAGTAAGAATATTGTTGTGCTGGGCCAGAACAAGTGTCTCTCTTGGCTTCATGTCTCACCAAATTCTCTATAACATTTTACATGACAGTATGATGGGATACAAAGGTAGAAGTGGAACATGCACCAAATCCTTCTCCCCCTGCTTTCTGCTTCTTCTCCACCTCCCTGTTTGAACTCCCAGATAATATAAGTCCATGTTTTTCCTTTCCCACGGAGACCTCCTGGCTGATTATTACTATTAGCAAAATTTCCTGACTATACTTTTCTCCCCCTTGCTGCGTTTTAGCAAAGCTCACCAGTGTTAATAATTGAAGTAATCACTTATATTAATGCTTATCATCCAGATGGCTCAAGGTGGTAGAGTGAAAAAAAAACAATGGAAAGGAATTTAAATTTTTACTCTAATGCTGCAAGTAGCAGGAGCTGGAACTTTGGAAGGTAACACAGTGACAGTGAACCTTTTAGTGTTAAAAATATATGGCAGAAGCAATTCTAGGAGAGCTAGGCACCACCATAGCAGCTTTATAATACCTAGCAGAGGCAAATAGGAGCAGACCTAGAAAATGAGGGTGAGGGCTCTGTTACGGGTACAGAAGACTCAGTAAATACACCAGCTCATGCCAAGGAGAACTACTCCAGCCCTTGAAATCCGCAGTGTGATTGGCTTGCAAAGCTGTGTGGGAGTGCACGTATCTGCACTGTCCCTGTCCCTGCTCTTACCTGTGATGCCAGGAGAGAGCAGCAGGACACGAATCCCTGCTGCCATGCACATGCACTCGTGCGTGTGGACATGCTCAGGCAGGTCCAAACCTACACGTCTCGCACAAGTGTGTTATGAAGACACATTCCCTTATTCTTTATTTAAACCACATATGGGATCAATTTTAGTGTTTTTCCTCAGCCAGAATTTTATCAGGGATAGATGCATCTCCTTCCTAGGGAAGTGAAAAAAATGACGAGGAGATAAATTTGCTGCTCTGTGGAAATTGCCTTCCCTGTGGGAAGTTGTCTCTGCTTGCAGTGATCCCATGTGAAGACAGATAATGTCAAAAACATAAAATGCACTTGAAATCTCAGCCTCTCAATCACTCTGGAATGTTATAAATATCTAAAATTTCTGGTTTTATTCTTTATATTTGGTCTTGCCCAGACTCTGAACGACCTGCCTGCTCTGCAGAATCCGACCTGAAAAGCCAGCAGTGGCCAAATGACAATCCTCAGAGCTCTGCATTGACCATGGCACTGGGTAAATCTGTGTGCAATTCCTTGCATTGCCATAACTTTGTTTGCTTTACTTTTTAATGGCTTAAAAATTCATAATCCTCAAAAATTCATAATTCTCAAAAAATCAGTCATTGGTAGGTGATTTCTACTTGAATATGATCATTACAAGGAAGGGAATATTATTTGTATTTGTTTTTAGTTTAAACCACATAAGAAAAAAACTTTCATGCTTGAAGTTGCATATATATCACTGATTTTCTTCAGATAACCTGCCCAAAGTAATTTATGGGCCTATAGTTTCAGATTCATGTTCATAGCTGTGATGTTCAAGGGTTTCTTTGTCTCATGGCTGCTAAACAGCTTATTTAAAGACCTTGACTTCTTTTTTTTCCCTAATCCCAAGGCAGTTATTAACCCAGTTACAAGCATCTTCTGTCTGTCCAAGTTGAAATACTGTGCTGATCCCAGACTCTCAGACATGAGCTAGGGACACAAAAGGAAAAGAATCAATGTCCCTTTTCCTTCCAAGACTCCCACAGAACTGATCTGATGTCAAATTTATGGAAAATATTAATATTTGAAAACAGTGAATTGAAATACTGTAACACCAGTGTTGCACTACAGAGATGCTGGAGGTAGAATCGTGCACACACTTAACACATGAAGACAAACATCTCCACGCTGGCACCCTTCTAAGTGCTGCAATATTGAGAAGTACTAGTGTGTGTCTAGGCCTCTAGTGACAAACCTCACCCAGGCTGTTGGGCTTGCAGAGTTGAGAGGGAGCCAGGGCAGGGGCCTCAGCATGACTGACCGCGAGTCCAAGGCCACAGGGGTGCTGTGCTGGGTACAGCCCACCGTTATTACCCGACCACTAACGGGCGGTTTCATCATTACAGGTATGAGAGGCTGCAACCAAACTGTCAAAGTGTTAATAAGCAAACCAGTCCTAACCTTCAGGCTTACTTTTGTATCTGTGGTTACCTAAGCGAGTCAGATCTCATTCTGGGATCATTTTTAATGTGTAGGTGAAAAGTTCACTTCTAGTGCTTCCTCTTTCTTGAGAACATTTCCCTTTTTCTCGGGTCAAAAGGAGGTGATAGAGCTTAAGTGTTTTATTGAGCTTTAGTTTATAAAGCAGCCCAAAAGAAGAGACTTTGAGAAGTCTGCCAGTGCTACATACTCTGTTGCATTTCCTACTTACTATTTCTGTTAGCAGCAGAACTCTGCTAGGTAAGTGCTGCACAAAGCACCAGCCTGTGACCTGGGCCCCTCATTTCTGCCAAAAGCACAGAGCAGTGGACAATAAGGGCAGCTCCCAGAAGTTCTATTTCTGCTAATACTGTTCAGGGCATTTCTTCATAGTACAGGCATAGTCTATTTAGGCAAGAAGGTATCTGATCTATAACAAGCTGGGTCTATGCTGGGAAACATAAATTGTATAGGTTGTAGGAATTTAAATCTATGTAATGATGCAGGAAAATCAAACAGATCCCCAGAAGCCTTCAATAACAATTTTTTTGGTAATAGACCTGAAGCCTTCTGCAATTACTCAAGGCAGACAGGACGATTTGGCACTTTTTTCTTCATGTTTTGAAAATTAATCCTTCCAGTGTACGATATTTTCTTTTTGCCTGTTACCTAAAAATTACCAAATTGAAATTTTGTAATTAAACTAAAAATTTAACTGAGATCTACAAAATATTGTGTTTGTTTTTTGGGTTTTTTTCTTTTTCTTTTCTTTTTTTTTTTTTTTGAGAACTAATGGGGTATCTGTGCAGATGAAATTCATCCAGCTTCAGTCTTAACTATGGAGCATCAAATACTATTTCATAATGCATGCAAACTGCTAGCCTACTGGAACCAAGGCACAAGAAAAAGCACTAAATTTGCAGTAAAACATGTGACCAACATATTTTAGACAAAGTGCAGGGAGAAGAAGGATTGACTCATATTAAGCTGTATTATAGTACTGCAGCATTAGAAATACATGCAGAACTAATGTTACATATGTATGAAACAAATTACAGTAAAGCAAATTTATGGGTTTTTTTGATTAATGTGTATATAGGAATGTCTAAAATCAGGCCTTGGTTTCATTTCCCCCTTTATTTTATCAGCTGGTTGAATGAAAATACCATTACTGCAAAACTAACAAAAGTAACCCCTTGCTCCCAAAGGCTTTCCTGAATGGGGATTTATTGCAATATTTACTTTGATGAATTCTGCAGATGTATTCTGCTTTCAATAATGACCAGGAGAGGGAGATCTTGGGGGCAATGAATTATTTTGTCGAGATAATAATTTGTCCATTCATTTAAGCTGGTAATTAATTCACAGGAAGTGTATCCATAGTATTCAAGCAGTAGTCATATAAAATTTAAATAAAAATTACTTTGGGAAACCTACTTCAGCATGAGTGACTGTGGGAATATGCTACCCTTAGCTCAAGTCCGGCTGAACTGCATTCCAAGGATTCATTTGGAAAGTCCTGTTATGAGCACGTGCTCCTGGCATACCTGCAAAGCCACAGATTAGTTGTGGTTGACATTTTCATAAATTTATGAGCTTAGGGAAAACAGGCCCAGCCAGTTTTGGAATGATGTAAGAGCTCAAATACAGGTTACGCTTGTCTGAGTGAAGCAACAGGAACTGTGTTGTGCAACACTTCTGTGATGACCTTGCTAAGGCCCCTCTCTGTCATGCATGGCTTTTTAGCTGTATCAAAAGCACCGTACCAGATTTATATTTTGAGGTGATATGGTAAAGGTGTCTTTGTCTTAAGTGGTAGATGTTATAAAGAAGTTCTTGAAAACTGTCTCTGAAGTATGTGTAGTTTTTACGGATATATCTTTTTTTTTCGCCATAGAAGCCTATTTTTCTCATCTTTAAATGAAAGGTTTCTAGAAGTTGGATGCTTATTCTTCCTCTCTTCTTCAAAAAGTTTTTTCTTTGTTGCTTGAACAGTTTCTTCTTTCCCCCCACCAACATAGAAGCATAGTTTTTACCCCATTTTTCTTTACATAGTCTCTTCTTTTCTCCTCCTCTCATGATACGATGTTAAATTGTTCAAAACCAAGACAGAAAATAGCTTGTGCCTCCACTCCAGCAGAACAGAGTGATATTGTTCCAGAGTGGAGTAAAGGTTAGTGCCATTTCAGTTCTGGAACACCAGTGTGCAACACAAAGTTGGTTCAGAGGAGCACCAAAGAATTGCAAATTTTTCTGTCTACACAAGAGAAGAAAAAGTGTTAACTGAAAAAGTAAAGAGCGTGATGATACACTTGCTTGGGTCACAAACACCTCTAAGAAATGTTGCAGTTAGCTGCAAGGCAGAATAGTGGTCCAGCACAGTCACTCGCCCAATGAAAAGAAACAACAAGCTTGCTTATTTTTTTTCTCCACTCTCCATCATTGCAGTGCATGTGGCCAAAACCTTTCAAACCAACAACCAGTTGCCCAAAGATGGCCCAGACACCACAGGGTAAACATCTGGTCAGGGTGAGAGTGGTTCACTCTCCCAAGATCCCCCTGTCCTTTGTTTGCATATTGTTAAGTCATTGGTTTATGGTTTCCCCTCCCCAGGTTATGTAATCCTTATGTTTATTCATGTTTATGTTAATAGCTCATTGCCTAGGCAGTTAGTGCCTAGAAAGTTCTTCCCTATTCAATCCCTCATTGCTTTGTTTAACTCAGACCCTCTCCTGAGCCCCCATGATTGGCTAGTTATCTCTACATGTCCTTACCCCATTGGTTTATCCCTCTGTACCGCCTCTCTGCGCCCCCTATATAAAACCTGCTGTAACCCTCATAATTCGCTCTGGTATGCATCGTCTCCTGTTGGTTTGGTTCTCTCCGCCCCTTGGGTTGGAGAATAAAGACTTGGATTGCTGCCAGGAGAGGCTCCCCTCTCACTCCTTTGTCTCCGCCGGTTGCTACTTTGTCGTCGGACTGCAGCCTGCTCCAGGCAGGAGCCCTGCAGCAATTTGCTCTGTGCAAGAGCAGCCACTCGTCTGCCAAGCTGGTGCTTGACCACCTCAGGACACCTCAGCAAGACGCCTGCTAAGCCTCCGGGTGGCTAGCGGTCAGCATCACACCATCACTTGCTGGCTTTCTCTTATGAAGGTTCCAGATATGTAGCAGGCAAAGTTGTCCAGATTTGAGTGATGCTCTTTAACAAGCCCTGCTAAGTTTTATCCTTTAGAAACTATTTCACATGCATTCTAAGTACATATTGAAAGAGCCTAAAAAAAATCCCCCTAAAGATCAATAAGGAATGTTACTGTCTTGTGGTAAATATTTTAAAATCCCATAAAATTAACAGGTTAATTTCCCCAAAGTTCAGGTTTTCTGTCATAGAATTCAGTTAGTCAAATTTTAAAGAGGCTTCTTGAGCAGCCTTTTTCATTTGGATTGGAAGCAGAAACTGAGGAGAAGCTGTGTCTCAAAGTGAGATGAACCTGAGCTGTGTATTTTGTAGCACTGCAGTGATTGCAAATGTCCTTTGAGGCCAGGCATATTTGAACCTTGTTTTTTATTAGTGCCACTTTTGCATGCAATCTTCTCTGTGTTTAGCTTTTAACTGAAGGTTTCTGACATTTTCTCCTGCATTTCACCTTTTTTCACTTGTTCTAACCCTGTCCAAAGATGCCTATTTTAGCAGGCCACAGTATTGATGTGGCAGATGTGTAAAGCATGGTTATTCACTCTCTTACCCTTCAGAGCTCTGCCTGGAGAGCACCAGGCAAGCCAGATTTGAAAGGTTTGCTGTTGGTTTGAATGTATGCAAATATTCTACAAGGGCCAAGCTGCAGAGGATTTGGGTACAGTGACAGCAAGTTTAGAGATGCTTAGGTTTCCGGTTTTCTACAGTGATGTTCAAACCTCAAAAGCTCCCCATTTACACATCAAAAATGAATACATACTGTGTGACGGGCCAATTTTCTTGTGAATAATAATCATTGTTGCACAAGTCATGCTGTTCTTGTTTGAAGGATTTAATTCTGTGACAAGCAGAAGGAAAAGAAGGAAAAACAGAGAATATTCTTAAATATCTATAGCTAGCAGAAAAAGATAAAAGATCAGGGAGATTTCAGTGGAGGTTCATATTTAAATAGCTTATGAAATCCACTACATTGCTTGTTAGAAAGTGTCACTAAGATATAGAAATACCAGCTGACATGGACAGATTCCTAAACATAGACTGAACACAGGAAAAATATATTAGTAAAGTTTGAGTTTAAGTTGCAGATGTTTCCATGATACATTAAGACAGGAAATGGGAAGTGCCCCAAAGTCCCTCTTACAGTTTTGGGGTGCAAGATCACTGAGAAATGATCAGTGTTTCAGGTGTCAGTGGCTAGCTCAGCTACATGATGCTGTTCTGCTCTGGCTGGATGTGCATCACAGCAATACTCAGGTATTATTTTAATGGAAATTCTGCATTTTTAGCAGGAAATAATGTTCATTTTTGGTTGTCTGTTGAGGATTTTCCACTTCAGTACCAAAACTAGTTTATATTGGCAGTGTGTATTTGCTTTCTCAGTAAGGAAGGTGTGGTTTACTGCTGGAGAACTCATGTAGTGGAAAACAACTTTCAACAGTACTTAAAAATAAATACATTGCTGAACAGAGGGGTTTTCACATCTTTACAAACTTTAAATGTAAGTATACATTCTTAATATTTTGCAGAGTTAAATGCTACATCAACTTTTCCCAGCTATCCAGAATATAAAATTATCGTTACCTATATCATATGCTACTCTGCACTTATAGTATCTGACAGCACCTCCTGTAAGTGTAGGGAAGTATTCAAGGGGAAATCCTGACTTTCTAATGGAAAATGGAATAGCTATTTCATGAAGTTATTCCACAGTGTAAAAAATTTGAGGATCCTCGCTTCTCTGCTCATAATGAACTGGTGGATTTCATTATGGCATCAATTCTCATGCCTCCCTGCAATCTGTAAAAATTGTATTCAGGTCTCCCAGAAGAAATTATTTGAAAGGGAATATGGTTTTGTCATGCCAGCTTGGAATGCTGGTACAGAACTTTAATAAATGTGTGGTTAATTTCATGATTTAAACATCATTCAGTTGGTCAGGAAGTTGTATTCTGAAGTCCTCCTTAATGCTGTTTGATTGCAGTAGTGTGCTAGGTAAATTAAAACAAATGGAAAAGTCCCAAAGGTATCTCATTAAGGCAAATCATAGGTCCCCCTGGGTCATGTAAATGATTTAATATACTACTGTGTGCTGCCAGTTTACTTTCAATATGTTCTTCAGTGAGCTGGTTTTTTTTTACTAGCCAGCTGTTTAATTATATATTTTCTGTATGTCAGCAAGTGATATCCTCTGTCACTTAAAATGTTAATGGGTAACACAGGACTGATACATCTGTTTGAATTGGTGTGAATGTAGGAAAAATCTCCTAATGTGCTGGTAAGTTACTTCACATGACTGTTCCCACTTCTTCAGTGCAAACACACTGTACTAATTTGCTATTATAACAGTTGATCTAGGTGAATCATAAAATTGCAGCTTTGAACAACGGTAATGGCACTGTGGAATAAAATTTATGTAGAATACAGGTAATTTGGGCTGGGTAATCTTTGAAGTCTGGATGATGTTGGAAGCTGTATCTACACTGACTTGGGAAATGCTGCCTTGTGCCTGGACTTGGGTTTGCAAGCCGTGCACAAGTCTTGTATCCACCACTCATTCTCGTGCTGCCTGTGCCGCTGAACCTTGCATTTCTAATAGTGCGTCCTTCCTGGGACTTGGTCGTGCCTCATTTGCCTGTTTTGAGTGAAGCCAGTTGCTTTGCCTCTCTCCGACAGACCTGATAAAACAGGCCGTCAACTGCGTTGGTTCCAGGTCGTGTCCCCGCTGCCCAGCAGCTATGGCTGGCAGGTGGCTGCAGCCTCTCACAGGGATGGACTGGCCCATCCCAGGGGCCTGTGTGACCCAGGAGGCCCCATGGTGTGCAACTCCTCAGCTTCTACCTCACCTTTCCTTCCAGGTGGTAGGGCAGATATCTTCCTGGGATGCAATTTCTTTCATCTTCCAGTAGCTGCCTGAATTTTGACTTAGTCCAGCCTCTCCTTTATAAAGCTTTGGTTTTGGTGACAGTGTCAATATCCACTGAATGGAGCCTCTTTTCCTCTTCAGCATGCAGTGACAGACAGAAAAAGTCTGGATGAGGTAGTTCATGATAAGTGCCAGGTATCTGTCCTGCAGATACAGCATTTTGCATATCTGGCACAATTGCCCCAATTGTGAGTTCCCACAGAAAGAATTAATACAAAACTATTGATAGAAGTAATAGCCAAATTCCAAAAAATACACTTGACTGACTATTTTGAGCACACTTTCCACATCTGAGTTCAGTCTGAAAATGGTGGAAGGCCTGCCAGATAGCGGGGTAGGAAGTCCAGAGTTTGTTGACATTTGCTGACTGGCTTGAGTTTGGAAGAATATTTTTTCTCAAAACCAACTGATTGTATATCTGGTCCACAGACTTCACTGTCAATTATGTATTGCTTTGATACTTTGCTATTAAATCAGGCTACTTAATTTACTGTGTGACTATTTTAATTACTTTTACTACTGCTCTGAAGGCTGTGGAGTACTTAGATTAATGCTTCTTTAAGAAAATCAAACAGTTTTCATGAACTGTTCCCACGAATCACTTGTTTTTTGGTTTGAATAAACTGGTTTTTTCCTATCCAGCCTTACACTGAGACACTTATTCACCTGTTTCCAATGAGTCTTTTGTCTTAGTTTTTTTTTTTCCTTTCCTTCTCTTCTCTAAAATACTGACATAAAAGTAAGCTTTGTCCTAAAATTGTCCACGTGAATTATTGTAGTTCTTTTTCACATTAGGGAAAAAGTGATCATAATTAATCTGTTTCTGCTTTTCAGCATCATGCAGTGGTGGCACCTTTGATTTAATGGAATGCTTGTCCAGCTTTCATTGCCTATCCAGACTGTTTTCTTGCTTGTACTCTCCAGAAAAATTGGAATCAGGTTGATGGCTTCTTAAGGTGCAAATATGTATGGCAGACAATGGACAATTATTTGACTTGTTCAGAGGAAAAGAACTGTTGTGGTAATGATGCTGGTCAAAAAAGGTTTTAGCAGATGAGGGTTCTGTAACACAACCTAACAGAACCTCCAACTCATAACCAACTTTGTACCTCCTAACTCCCTGATAAGTGTAAAGTTTCTCAATGATTTGAAGTACACACACACAGAGTACACAATGTGTACTCCACACCTCAACACTCAGTGTGACTAATCACAGCAGTTCTTGGGCTTTCCTGACAAAGGAAACCGTAGAGCAGTGAGAGGAGAAGGATATCTTCGCAGCTGTATATCTTATTTTCATTGCCATCAAAGGGAAACGAAATGAGCAACAGAAGTCATGAATCTAAACTCGTTGCATAACCAAAACAGTTGGGTCACGACTTAGGCTGTTGTGAGACTCCACATACCAAACTGCCAACAATTAGTAGAAGGCTGAACTGTGTTCCTAACAAATGCTAAACCCACAAATGTGCAGTTACCAAATATGGCTGGCTTGCAAAGTTCGTTCTGTTTCATTCTGGCTGTTTTGTCCCCATCCTGCCCACTCACGTCCTCTGCAGTCAGTAACCCGTCTGGTGTCTAGAATGATGACGGTTTTGCATGACTTCTGAGATAACAAAATCTTGATTAATAGGAAGATAATTGTGAGAATTTATTTTATAGAAGATGGCTGTGGAAGTAGACCATATGTGTCTGCTTCTTCCAGATAGAAGGCAGTCACTTGAGAACCTCCTGGGTGCTGGGCAAAAGGAGAACTGGAGAATCGATCCAAAGGAAAATTAGTCGTTTTGATTTACAAATGGGTATGTTGAAAAAGCACTTTCTCTCTTGCTCATTTCACCAAACCTTAGTTCTGGCTTCTATAATTTCATTTTTTCCTCAATGAAGGTTTAAGACGGTTTTGTTTTGATCCCTTTTTGTATAGTACTTAGCAGATTTGGTGCTCTCTTAGTGTTCACAGACTGAACTGTGGACAGAATGGTTCAGATGAACAATCCTAATGGCATGGTCCCTGAGGCAGAGCAGAATTCTGATGGAAATCAATTTAAAGAAAAATTAAATCTAATTAAAGAACAGTAAGCATGCAGGAAATTTCTTTACTGGCAATACTGCACAAGTGGATATAGACAGGCGTCCTGTAGAGAACAAAACCAAAACCAGGACTCCAATATCTTGAAATCATGAAGCAAATATGCCTGAAGTCAGAAGGCAGTGAAATGAAAGTTATGTTTCTTTACATTTCTTTAGAGCCATGTTTATTTCAAATTGGGTTTGGTGCAGCAAGCAGGAGTTCACCAGCTGTACTAAGTGGAAGTGTCATACACCATTTGTGTTTAGATAAGATGTACAGGATTCAGGTAATGGAATACCCAAAAGACTGTCCACATGAATGTGTTGGCTTCATGAATGAATCATGCAATATGTTTCAATACTACATTAGACAAAAATATCCTGTGACAGACACATTAATTTGTTCATGCGTGTTCTCACCAGACAAAAATAAAAAAAGCATAACCCATAGTTAGGTGATGCTGTAAAAGCTTTGCTTTTGGTTATAGATATTTTCATTACATATCTTTTCTCAGTGGAAGAGACCAATAGAAAATGAATGACTTAGGACGATTCCTATTTACTAAGATTAGGCACTTAGATATTTTTTCTGTGCTGTTTTTCTCAGTTTTGGCTCTCATCTACCCCTCCCACTGTCACCTCCAGACTATTTTTGCATGGTCTTAGAGCAAAAACATTGGTATGGAAGAACCACTTATCCTGCAGACATTTGGAGAATGGTTTGCAGAGGTGCCTAGTGAATGGGTACAGGAGGAGAATCTGTGTAAGGAATAAAAATGGCTACTGCCATTAAATGTGTTTTAAAATTTTAAACGCATAAAATGTGTTTTAAAATTTTATAAAAGTGCCATACAAGCTGTGTGACACTAAAAAATTCCTGTATGGAATGGAGGAAACAGGACTTTCATTAAATAATAATTTGAAGATTTCTGCTTTTCCTGAATTGTTGACTGACTGATTGCAAAGCTTTGGATCTTTTAATTATTAGATTTGTGATTTTCCATGACAAATCATTCTCAGGATGCAATTTCTGTGTAATGCAATAAATAAGCAGCTGAGTGCCTGAGAGTAATTATGGGAGTCATGTTCTGTCCTTACATACATAACATGAGATTTATAGTATATCTTGCCACCTACTGCAAGCAAAAGCAGCAATATATGAAATATTTCCTTGGGGAATACTTGGGCTAACACTGATCTTTAAACACGTAAGAATGCTACTAGAGGTCAAGACCACAGCCTGCCCAAAAGAGAGTTTGCCATCAAAAAGTTTTTGGGAATAGTAGGTATACTTACACCAGCAAATTAAAACAGTTGTATTATTTGATGCAAACACTTAAGCACGATCTTTTGTCTTCCTTTCTCTCATCGTAACTACAGTAGAAATGTTCGGCCTCAGTGAATGCAGGAAAATCATTACAGTGAAGACAGCTGCATTGTACAGACTCTATGAGCAGAAATGTGTGAAGGATGGGGCTCAGATCCTCCTGGACTCTCAGTGTCAAAGACCCTTGAAATCAGGGCCTCTTTATCTCTTAGATGGATGAATATTATTTCTTGCCACCCTTACTTTCGGAGTCTATGAAGGTCATGACAGAAATCAAGCTTGATGGTTCTTTTGTGTCTGTAAGGGCAGGTGATGCTGTGAAATGTGATCTCTCAAAACCCTGCAACTGAGTTTCATTCTGGACCCATGTTCAGATATTTTTTGGAGTTGTGATGAAGAGCCACATGGCCTAACACCAGGCAGTTTGTGAGCAAGGAGACAATTGTTTTTGACTGCAAGGGGGAATCTGAGGGATAGTACAGTCATTAGAGTGGGAGTTTGCTCCAGGAGTTGAGCTTGTTATTCTGGCTCATGCAATGTACAGGCATGTCCATGGGTGGGCCCACGTTTGTGTGAAAAATGCAAGAGATATTAGGTGAAAGAAGCTTAGGTCAAAACCAAGGCCCTCACACCTCACAATCACCTTATACCCATCACCACCAGAGCTTCATAAACCTCAGGCTTGAAATCCTGAGCAATGTGGTGATGACACACCAGGCTAATACCTAATCATGCCATGCCAAGACATCCAAGCACACCATGTCCCACAGTACTGCTGTCAGCCAAAAGACGTTGGAGACATCATTAGCTAGAAGTGACTTCCTACTGACCCAGGTGCTGTGCAAGCACCTGCAGCGCCATGGTTTATCACCTCGGGCTGCAGTGGCTATAACAGCTGTGACATCTGAAGTGACCTAGCTCAAGCTTTAACTTAATTTTTATTCCATCACTCTTGCACCACACTGAAGCATTTTTTGTGGTGTTTTAGAGGGAAGCTGCTGACATCTGACTCACCATTTCCTGCAGCATGTAGGTGTTTCTCAGATCTCCATCAAACAGGATCCCATCCCGACATTGCTCACCATGAGAGCTGGCTCTGAATCACAGCCACAGCATCACAGTACTGCTTAAATCTGGAGCATCCAGGCTACTCATATAGACTAACAAAAGCAGTTTATAGTAGCTAAATGCATCTCCTGTATGTCTCCTGCTTTGTAATATCTTTCCTTTGGTTTTGCACTTTGGAAACAAAGGATAAAATATAATTTCAGGTAGAACCAGGGTTGTTGCAGTGGAGATGGGCTAAAATAGAAATGAAAAATTTGATTCACTCTCTACAAAACTGAATAGCAAAAGGATTAAATAAATTTTAGAATGCAAATGAAGCTTTTCCTGCCCATCTCTAAAAGTTAAAATCATTGCAATAAGTAACATGGTTGTCATGGTGATCAAGTGCTTGTTTATGGTAAAATACATCAGGCAAAGCTAAAATGTTTTTAATTTAAAGCTCAGTTGACAGGAAACTGAGTAATGTAAGCAAGAGCAGAAATATATTTTGGTAGATGCATGCAATTAATTATTTTTCCTATGAAAATTCCTGTCACTTCTCAGTGGTTTTTTTTCTGCCCCCTTCTTATCTTCATTCAAGTTCTGAATATGTTTGTCTTCTGACAGTGAAATGAGCCAGCAAGACAGGTTTCAAGGAAGATGGAAATGGGTGCTACTCACAGGCACACTCCTGGTAGTAAACAGACAATATTAATTATCTTATAGTAATGTTTTAGGGAAGAACAATACTTAAATCTGAATGCTGTACTGTACATTCTGTGGTCCTGGCACCTGCAAATATGTAAGCACTCAGCTGAATCATCTGCAGCATTGCATTAGTTCAGCATTTCTTTCTCTTGAAATTGTCAGATGATTCAATTGTCTGAGCACCAGAGACTAAAATTCAGTTTTCTTTGCCTAAAAATAGCAGTGATTTAAAAAAAAAAAAAAAGGTAATGAAATATTCAATTTGCTTCCATTTAAATTGAGGGGAAAATCCTGTTAAGGGAGGAAGTATCTGACAGACTAGAAGATAGTTTGCCACATGATTACAAATTAGTTGTATGTAAATTACTCTTGTTAAGATGCAATAGGCCCTACTTCTGCAAGGAACTTTATGAAAACATTGGGGCAAAGAGGCCCACTTGAATTTGATGGCAAATATCCCAGAGACTTCAGCACCTCTTGGCTCAGCTGAAGACAACTGAAAAGCAGCATCCTCACCTAATTCCAGATGGTATTTCATGTCTGTGTCAGCATATCTAATGGACTGTAAAAGGAGATTTTGATGAGGTCTGGGACACAGAGCTCAGTTATTGAAGTGTTGGAAGCAGCGGTTTTGCAGAAAGCATAAAGAACATCACAGACATCACCTTGTCTCTGCTTCTCTCCACCTCTCTCTGATTAAAGGCAATGAATGTGATAAAGAGAGATGAGTATCTGAATGAATTGTGTATAAGGACTGCTGGCTCACAGGGGAGGCTTTGGTGGTAGCAGTAGGGAAATCGAGTCTCCTTTGCATTTAATGATATTTTTAGCAACATGACACTTTATGCTTTATCATTTTAAATGAACTGGTAAAAAATAGGCTAGTAACAACCATTATAGATTAATGGTCAGAGATAAATCTCATTGAATTCAGTAGTAAGGCAAATTAATTTTAACAGGCTTGAGATCAAGACTTTAATGGTACATGATACAAGCTAGGTACCTTTTGAAGATGCCACTTCAGAGTAAAAGAGGAAAAATGTTTAAAGTTCTCATACTATCAAAGAGGAAAATATGTGGTTTTAAGTTGAAAACCCTATCAGATGACTTTGCTAAATAATTTCATTTGTTAGCTAATTAGATTTGCCGATTCTTGTATAGATTATAGGAATTATTTTCATGGCGTTATTAGTAACAACAGCATTATTATTACCATCATGAAAATAGCTTTTGGATGCAATTTCCATCTTATAATGCTTCATCAAGGCAGTATCAATTTCACATTTATTGAAAAACAGTCCTTAGGCATGGACGAAAGTGAAGGTAAATTTTGTTATTTGGCCTAAGCAGATATATTAAATCAGTGTAGCTCAGATTATTTCAGTAGTTCTATATTTCTTGCAAACCAAAGAAATATGTGTGCCTTTTAAAAGAGTTGGAAGTCCCTCAAGGTCTCCATTTTGCAGACTGCAATGTCTTTGAGATACAAAACTAGAAAGTAATACATAATTAGATTAAGGCTAAAATTCATCCAAATAGAAATACTTGACTGGTGAAGGCTTGGTTTTGTAAGAGCTGCACGTACATGGCCCTTAAGAAGTGAGATGGGAGACCTGTGTGACCATTTTAATCTGCAATATTTTAAGCTGGCTTTCTCAGGAGGTGGCACAGAAGTCAGCAGACCTGAGCACTAATGCTAGTTCTCCTGGGTAGCCGTAGTCCAGGCAGGACACATACAGGTAAATGTGGTAAACAGCAGAAACATCTGCTTTCTTCCACTGGCCTTACCTTTGAAGCAGAAGTACTTGCAGTAATAAAAAGTTTGTTCTTTTGTCTTGGTCTTAATGGTATTGAATGATGCCATGAGCCCTGTCATGAGGATATCTGCTAGAAAGTGGACAGGGATCTCCTTACCCTTCTCTCATCATCCATAAAACCTTCTACTGCACAAAGCAGGAGTTGCCTGCACGGTTTTTTTTTTTGAGCACTGCAGTCCATTTTTTCCCCATCTCTTACAGATTTCCCCTCATGTTCATCACTGTAATATCCGATCATATTATCCACATCCCAGTCAGGCGCCAGTGGTAGCATTCTGGAGGAAAGAAATGGTCACATAAACATAATTTTCTTTGTGTTTTGCTGCATTTGAGGCTGCTATTTTGTTATTGCCATTTAATTTCATTATTCAATTCAGAGCTGAAACATTAGCCTGAGAGTTTCCATTGGAGTGTGCTAAGAGGGTATCTGATTTCCCCTCTGTTTCCTCTGCCTGCTTTATAATTTTTCCACAGAAAAATATGATATGAATACAGATTTTCAGCACAATGGCAAGGAGACAACTAAAACATTTAATGTGCCAAGGCTTCTTTGCTTGTGTGAAATCAGGCATGTTCCTGCCTGTCTGGATGGCTTGGGGTCTGCAGCAGCCACGAGTCACCTGCTCAGCCCACAGCCCCCACAGTCACTCGCCCCACCCAGCCCACACTGACATGGTGTGATGGAAGGGGCACAGGAGAAACGGTAGACCTTCTCTTCCTAATCCAGAGTAAATTACCTCTGCAGTGAAATATGGGCACAGGCTTCAGGGTGTCAGGGCTTAACCACAAAGGTTAGGATATTCAGAAATGACAAAAGCAATGACACACAAGTCATTCAAATACACACTCGTTTTCTAAGAAGGATGAATACTGAATCTGTTTGGAGCCCAGCTGGAGTCCTGGACACTCCTGGACATTAGGATTTTTATGCTGAAAGATCAATCACAAATCAAGCCCAGGAATATTACGCAAAAATGCCACTTTGTAGAGAAATGGAAAAAATAGGCTGGAATTTCAACAACTCATGGATGAATTTTTTCTTTTTATCGAATCCTGGTTTCCAACAATTTTTCTTGGTGGCTTTCTGCCTCAGACCTAGTAAGGAAGACTCTAGTTAAACTTAACTAGATGTCTTCTGGTTACTCTCTAGAAAGGCAAATAAGATGCCTAAAAAGTAGTAGCACATGTACAAAACAAAATTATAAACACTAAAAAGGCCAGATAATCTTTGTTCAAACACTGTTTTTTGTCATGATGAGCTTTTGCTGTGTTAAGAAATTATTCCTTAGCCTTTTTATTCTGAAGAACACTGGCCTAGAAAAGCATAGTATTTCTCATTAATTTCAGAATGTTTGAGCTCCTCAGAATCTTTAATGTATTCTTTTGGCGGCAGGTAACATGTAGGCGAGTCCCATTGTCTTACTTATTGAAGTATTATATGGTTTTGAATAATCCTTTCATAATACTAAAGGTTACAGCACAGGGATTTCACAATCTTGTGTGCGGTGTTTATCTGTGCCTAGACAGTCCCAGACCATCTGCCAGGATTGTTTTTCCTTGATTATGGATCAGAAAAATTATAGTGACAATGAATAATTATTTTCCATGATAAACCAGGAGGCAGATGACTCAAAAGACTAGTAATTCCTAGAAAACAGGTC
This sequence comes from Dryoscopus gambensis, assembly GCA_013389985.1. Lineage (NCBI taxonomy): Eukaryota > Metazoa > Chordata > Aves > Passeriformes > Malaconotidae > Dryoscopus > Dryoscopus gambensis. Next base: position 42,622 of record WEIT01007294.1, on the reverse strand, counting down.
TTTGTCCTCCAGTTCACTGGTTCAAATGCAGCTTGAGCCATAACAGAGCAGAAATCAGGCCTGACTCATTTTTGGGGTACCTTATGGAATAATGTTGGTCATATTATTTTGACAGTTGTGGCACTTCATGAGAACGTGTGGAAGAATGAGAAAAGAGCTAATGACCTCAGGACAGGCTGAGCCTTTACTACAGTAACATTAAACATCTAACTCTATGGCAGCAATATGATGCATGAAGAAAAGGGCCATGGAAAAATGAAAAATGTCCAGTGTTTGAGTGTTTCTCATGGACACATGGGAACCTGGCAACCAGGCTGAGACCACAACTGCTGACAACCCTCAGCAAAACCACTGAAATACAAATGTGATAGAAGAGAAAGTGGGAAATCAGTCTTTGACAGTGGCTACATATATAGTAACTATTTACACATTTAATGTATAAGCTGTCATCTGCAGGTCTCAAATGGTTTTACAGACACTGATGAATTAAGTTTCAGTACACCCTTATGAGATGTTTTATACCCATTTTGCTCCCGTGATTAATGTATAAATAAATGCACAGAGAGACGACGTGATGTGGCACTAAGACCACTGTAGGTTTATGTGATATGGTATAACAATGAGGTTAGCTAGGTGCATTTGTTTTCCTGGTTACTTAGAGTGATGTTTCCCCCTGCACAATGATCTCTCTTATCCCAATAAAAATAGAGGCAATGATACCACTCTGAAATTGTTTAAAACCTATGCAAAAGAGAAAAGTGTTGTATGCAATAACCAGCAACATCAACAGGGACTATAGAAAGAAAAGATTCAGAGATTTATACTGAGCTCCTTTTTTCTTGGATTTGCACTGTCTCCAAAATATTTTAGGTTTGGAGTAGTTACAGAGAAAATGCATTATAGGATCTACAAATCTTTATGATCTACCAAACAGGAAAGGTTCTTAATCTTTGAAAAAATTAATTCTGAGTAAAACCAAAATCAGCTGTGTTTCTGTGATCAAAATATCTTTTCCTTTTAATGATTGCTGTATGTATAAGGAAACTGTTATGTCTTCTGGTTTTGATTTTTGGTTCAAAGCTCTGGTTCACTTACAGGTGCTTTCCCTGTCCTTTTGGATTGTTTTGTAGAAGACACTTTGAAACAAGCTAAAATCAAGTTGGAGCAAATAACTGGCTTTGGTAAAAGCAAAACCTGCTGCTATCTTTAAATTTTTTACCTTTTTTTTTTTTTTGTAATTCAAGCTTCAAAAGATCTTTTCTACATTAGAGCAAGTTTAGAAAATGGGTAATTTTACAGAGAGAGAAATGGTCTTTGTCTGTGGTTTACTTTGTTCCCACTACTATTGTTGAAGGTTTTATTCTTTTTCACCTTACATGCTGCAGTTCAGGGTTGCTGTCTTTGCAGAACAGCCCTTTGAAAGACAGGCCTGACTGTCCATACCATTATTCTAGCGTTGACTTTCCTGCTGTTTACTTGATTCCAGGAGAGTATTCCCGATGTACATCACTCCGGAAGGAGGAGTGGCTGGAAATCTGAGCAGTGGGTTAGAAGGTATGATTGGCAGCTCAGCAGCCCTTAACAACAGCTCTGCATCTCACTGACAGCCCTCACTTAATGCTTGATTCTGGACTTCAGCCCTAATCACGTAGAGCCTGTCCCGAGTGTGCAGGTAATTAACAACAACAGCACTGACTTAGGTTTGAGGGGGATGAAGCCCAGCCTTCTGCACAAGTACCTTTGGCTACAGTACATGGGGAGAGTTTATGAAGAGTGTAGGTTGCACTGACTTTCTCTCTTCTTCCTTCTAGTAAGGCAGGGATGATGTTAATAATTTTATTTTTATTTTTCTTCAGTTGCATTTTCAGATTATTAGCTGCCCTACATTTCTAAAAGCTTGATCAAACCTAGAGACAAACACATTTCTGCTTCTAGAAATACCAAATGTCTTTTGGGGGAGATTATCAAAGGCACATAAAGGAAGTAGGAACTCAAACTATTGGGCTTTTGAAGCTTTTGACTCCTGTTTTAACCCTTTTTACCAATAGATCTGACAGTTTTAAACGAGGCAGTACTTTTATTTCAGCTTCTTCATAGCTTGGCTGGCTGGCCACTGAGAGACCTGCCAGTCAGCTCTCAGAAGGCACATATGGCAGACTTGTTAATGTGTTTGAAACTGAGACCCATCCCAGGTCTTTCCTATATTAATCTTTTTCCACTACTTTATTCACTCATGTCATTGAATACCTTCCCTGCCTTCTTTGTTCTCCAGCTATGAGGGCCACTGCCATGGGTGAAAGATTTGAAAAATAAGCTCTTAGCTGCTGTGTTAAGTGATGTATTAGTAAGCAGGATTTACTTGGTAAGATCATTACATGTTTAATAGGAAAGCAAGCTTGCACTGGCCTCATGTCGTTCTTTGAATATATCCCATGCACATCCCGCAGTTACCATGTCCCTGTATTTCTATCTGCTTCTCCGTGCTGAAATACTGTCCCATGACCAGTTGTGTTACTTGGTGGAGAAGCTGACATTCAGAGAGAAACTGGGGGAAGGATTTCAAGGCCAGCTTACCTTCATCACTTCAGCAAACTGGACTAGTTCTGAATGAAGGTAGCCCTGCTTGCCCTGTAGGGAAGTAGCACTGCAGCATAGCTTGAACACACTCCTTCGTCAAGTAAATTAGCCTGGGTCACGTGTTTTCTACATATGTACCAAGGAGTCCGAATATTTCCGAAGGAGTCTCCTTTTTAACTGTGTATTAATAAAATACACCTTCAATGACAGGGATACTGCAGGGTAATTAGACTTTACAGATACAGTAGACTTTACACTGCCTGCAGGGTAATTAGACTTTATATGATGCATCACATAAGCTGATTAAGTTTTCCAATTAGTAAATTTCATACACACAGTCAGAAGTATAATGTGAACCTGAAAAAACCCTGATTAAATATATCCTTCTTGTGACTGGGGCTTTGCAGGAAGTTTTCTCCAGCTCATAGTGGTAGTAACTGGCCAGTCTATGCTTCACGTCTTCATGGTTTCCTCTGTGGCTGTGTAGGATGGGATCACAGCCTTGGATCTCTTTTGTCATACAGATTCCCTGCTGGGAAGGAATATGGAGCATTAACAATGTCTTTGAGTTCACCTGCTCTCTCCATTTTAAAATTTTTATTTCTGCCTGTATGTATTTTACTAAAGGTTTAAGGTTGTTAGGGAGGTTTGGGGGAATGTTTTATGGTGGTGGGAGTAAGGGGAAATCAATACCCATGGATATGGCTGTGCCTACCACTGTGCAGTCATGCTTTTGAAGCTCGTATGTTCTCTTTTGGTTTTACATTTCTACTGTCCCAATATCTTTTTAATTGATCTGGAAAGGTTTTCACATCTTTATGTATCACAGAAAGCTCCTTTTGGAAGTAGAGTCTTTAAAGAGGTTTCAAGGGTTTGAAAGGGAGAAAACAAACAGAAAAGGGAATGTAAATGGTGAAATATACAGCTAAGACAATTTTAGATAGCAGGCACAAACCT
>WEIT01007294.1:7217-37715 GCA_013389985.1 Dryoscopus gambensis | reverse complement strand
TAATTCTTACCTACAGACTTCTGTACTGACATTACAGAATGTAAATCTGTCATAGATATTTCACCAAAAAAAAAAAAACAACAACAAACCAACCCAACAATATTCAAACATTTCAAGGGTTTTATTGAAATACAGAAAGATTATCCTGACACAGCACAGCTCTTTCAACTAGAAGTTTTGTCTATTACATGTTTTAAACACAGTGTCATATAAAAGTAAAAACCTTTTGTCTTTCTCACAGGATCCTGCACAAAGCATTTAGCATCTACTTCAACATCCTTTACTGTGCAGAGCCTCCTGAATCTCACGTGAATATCCCATTTCACTCACAGCCAGCAATCTGGCTGGGGAAACCAGCTCATCTATGCTTTGGACCTCTGACTCCTGCTGTAACTATTCAATCCATCTTTCTGTTTCTGTGCGTGACCTTTAATGCCCTTTCATTCATTCCAAATAGGTTTTCTCTTTAACCTTGTGGTACCAAAACATTTCATTGTATTTGAAAGTAATGGCGTTTGGTAATTGGCAAAGCACTAAGTGGCAAAGGGCACCTCCAGTAATTTACTTGAATGCTGTTTCTATGAAGCTGAAATAATTTGATTTTCAGCAAAGGGCTACAAGCATACTAACAATGTCTTCTGGGCCATTAATGCAGAGACTGTCTTGGCTCTGCACTTTCACTTTAAAATAAATAATCAATATCTATTGATAAGGAGGATCAGTAGTAAAGGCTTAAGGGGGTTTGGAAGGATTTTTCATAGCTATTTTTGTTGTCTAGGTTATATAGTCACTTTACTGTAACTTTACATTTCAATATTTAATCAAAAATTCAAAATATTTCTCCTGTTGGAATTGTAGTTTTCTGGCCAATCCTGAGTCTTATCTGTGTGCACACATGGCAGAGAAAGAAAATGAAGTATAAATATACATTTTTGTGTGAATACAAAAGGGCATATATACAAGATTCACCGTGGATTAAAAGGCAGTGTGAGCCCTGGGGCTGTGTATAGGGCTCAGAGCTGGACATTAAACTTTATGATGCTTGAACAAAATGATTGAAAGGTATAATTGGTCATATCAACTTTACATGAAGTGAACAATGTGTCTTAAGTTTCTCCTTCTTCAAAGTGGAAATGATGAATTTATTCTGTGGAGCCTTTTGGGGTCTTTAAATACATATTCCAGGCAAGGAGAACAGGCAGAACAGGGAGTCTTGCTAGCTTCTATTATTTTCTTCTGTTGACATAAAAATGTAAAGATTGTTTTGGCCAAGTCTATCATATTTAAGCTAGTCTTGTTCATCTAAGTTGGCATTATTATCTAATAATTATCAAAACATAAGTATATCTATTTTGTTAAGTTACAAGTGGGAATTACTTGCATAAGCAGAAAAAGAAGGGAGTACGGAGAGAGGCACATGTACCTGAAGTGAATTGCTTAAAGATCTGTCTAAGAACCCCCACCAGAAACAGAAGAGCTTTCTAGATGTATATTTTGATATGAAGCACAATTTTTTTTGCCTCCTATTTCTCAGACTATTTCATTTTTATTCTGATCAATTCTTACTCATTTGCATGTCATTATACAAAGCTGATGGTATGTTTAGTGACAACAATCACGTAAGTCTGCAGGTTCAGCAACAGTACAGCTACACACTCAGATGCTTGTTCATTCTTAATGACATTAGTTTGGGTGACATTTGGCTTTAATGCACAGTTTTCATGCTCAATTGTGGTGGAATAGATAAAGAATTGAAAGAAACAATCTCATCTGTGTTCCTGAATGAAAAGTCTTTGTGACATGCATATAGAGATTGAAGTGTCATCTAAGTAAATTAATTATAACAATCTGTTTCCAAATTCCATTTGGTAATTATTTCCTTTTCAGAATAGCCACCTTTGATTTTGTTTACAGATTTTATACAAACTTTGCTACAGACGCATAACCATGTCACCAATTCATTGCTTTTTTGAGGCTCTAGGCAGACAGCTGTGCAGCTGCAGAGGTTACAGCAGAATTGAGCCCGGGGAAGGAGAGGGGTGGTCTCCATTCTCTGCTGTTGGAGAGCGTCAGGCCAAGTCTATCTGTCTGAGTCTAGGATCAAGTTTCTGAATGTGGATGATGAATAAGGGACCCCAAATGACTCTGGTACTCTGTCTTTCCAGTTCTGAACTCCTAGTATGTCACAGAATCACAGAATAAGCTGAGTTGGAAGGGACCCACAAGGATCATGGAGTCCAGCTCCTGGCCCTACACAGCACCATCCCCAAGAGTCTCACATGTCTGCCTTATAGCACATAAGATCTACTGTGTGGTAAGTGATAGTTTGATTATTTTTCATAAACGATTTTTCTTTGTTCATGTTGAAGTCTATACAGCAATAAAAGGCTGAACTTGGCTCATGTCTGTCAATGTGGATGCATGGCAATAGCAGTGATTTTTTGTTAGACTGAAGTTCCTTTGTAAACTTGTAACAGTGTCTTGTAATGTTTGTTGCTCTGAGATTTGTCTTCAAACTGCCGCTGAATTTCACACATGCTATCAGGGTGCCTTTATCATCAGCTCTCTTAGAATACACAATTGTGTGCTAATACTTTTCTGGACTCCAAATCACAAACCAACTCTGACCTATCATTTACTCACTTTTCCTTTAAAGGGATATCTGCAAATTAATCCTACAAAAAGCCAGTACTAAACCTTCACCTATTCAAGAAAAATACAGATCATGAATAAACAGGATCTGGATTTATATCTCATTACAGCAAGTCTGAAACCAGCTCTTATATGTCTTTGATGTCGAACATAGCTTAACTGATGGTGATCTTGAACCAAATGTTGGATGGATGTGTGCACATGTGTATGAAACTACATAATTTCTATCAAAAGGTATTTCAAGAAGAATGGAGAAATGCAGGTTGAGGCAGGAATTCTTTTTAATTGAAATTTTAGGTGTCTTGTGGTTATTCAGTAAATGAATCCATCATGATAGTGCTGTTTCCAGAGAAACTGTGGAAGTTATTCCCTAGAAACAAAATGAAGATCGATTATCTCCTGCAAAAGAGCAGCATACTTACAGAATGGCAATGGCATGCAATGGGAATAGTGGCAAAGAGCTTTTTTCCCCTTTAGTGTATCAGTCATATTAATCAGCTGCTTCTTTCTTTGTCCTAATAGATGGATTAGGAGGAGGAAGTACTATTAATATAAGGAGAGATGTTTTCTTGTCAATATATGCCCTTTTCCTATATGATGTTGAAGTATCTTTACAAAAGGTAGGTCTCTCTCTGTGCCAGTGTGCCATCAAGAGCAATCTCACTGCAAAGGAGGACCCTTACCAGCTAGTTGCTAGCACATTCCTCTGATGACTCAGCCAAAAGTTGTGTACTAGGTTTGCTTTACCTGCAAACACTGCTAATGGCTATCAATAACAAATCACAGGAGAATTCAGAGCCCTTCCTTCAGCAATGTAATAGAAAAATAGATTTTTACTGGTGAAAGAACAGCATGAGATGCTGCAGAAATAACTCCTTTAATGATTCATGAATCTAATTATTATTTTTATTGATGATGATACCATGCTTAGAGCCATTAGTACAAATCTTAAATGCAGGGAAAGCATTTTTTTAATAGCCTGGAATTACACAGTCTAAGGGATATTCATAAGTAGAAAGCTGCATTATGATATTATGCATCATGATTGTTATATCAGATAATTTTGCAGAATTTGTCTTATTTTTGCATTTGCTTATGAATCTTAATTAGCCACTGTGGAATTGAATGCAAATAAAAGATTGCCGAAAGCAAAATAAAAGGTTTAGATAAAATCTGTTAAATTATGAGAATGAATTCTGTCACTTATTAAGAATAATAAATTAATTGACTTTAGATGTTACCACAGCCATAGCACAAAAACACATTTTATTCCTGGTTTTCAATATTAAGAGCAAGTTGGCTTTGTATTTGCATGGAAGCAAGGGCCTAGGAAAGTAGACTCTTACGGAGATGTCATCAATACCTGTAAGTCAAAGAAGCTATTTATTTGGCAATGCCTTCCATCCTCCGAAACTAGATGGGCAACTCTCTTCAAAAATCATGTGCTTATGTAAAATGCAGCTTGGCTTTGTCACTTTCACCACCTAAGTGTAATATACACCACCAATTACGTATATACAGTAACTGTTTCCTTTGGAAGTTTTGAGGTGTTGATGAGAAAAATGCCGTCACCAATGAAGAGATCTACAAAGCAGCTGAAGAAATGTTCATCCTCAACAGGACTGGAAACCATTTGCTATATTCCAGTGACCCATCTGGATACCACCACACCCCACCCCACACCTCCCACTCCTCACATCCAGTGGAAATGAAAAGAAAACCCAATAGCCCAGTGAGAACCAGTCCCTGCCACTGTTGCTGAACAAATGGAAACTCATAGATTTTCAGAGTGATAGGGCTGGAGATCCCTCTGTGCTTTTTGATTCTGAAATTCCTCAGCAATTCTGTATGTTAGCCTATGTGTTACAAATAAAGACCCCACAGCTCTTAAAAAAACATTTCTCCTGCTATCTCCCATCATAAATACTCAGTTATAAATCACCCACTGCACAAACTGAGCCTCGTGTTCTTGTGTATTCTTGTTCCTGTCCTTGGTTGGTACTGAGTTACTGATTTCAGCACCAGTGGCTGTAGCTGCGATATTGAGGGAGCAGCAGGAATGAACCTTCAAGGCACAGTCTGTTCTCCCCTTCATGTTGCACAGAGCAGATAAAGCACACTCCTGTGCTAGCTGGGCAGGAGGAGGGGCAGCTGTAGCTCCTTCAGCCACTGTAGAAAATCTCTGCTTGCATTCAGGGTAGGTGGCAAGGATTCACTCACTCATGTGCCATCACAGTCTATCCTGCTTATCTAGCCTGCATCTTTGAATGCAGAATATTTACTGGGAAAACAATGGATTATAGGTTTTTTGAAACCTTCTTGCCTCATTTTAGAGACTCCGGGTGACACTGCTGCTGCCTTGGGAACTTACTGATGTTTGAATGCTACTGTCATAAGGAAAAGGCCTTTTCCATATGTCAGACTGTACTTTTTGAGCCACTTGGGCTGTGATCCTTTCTGGGTAGCCAGGCAGATTAGCTCCTTCTGCCACACACACCTTTTTCAATGTCTAAACATGTAAGAAAACAACCAAATTACTCCTCAGCTTTCTTCTTGGGGAATCAAATATCTTGAATCCTTGAGACATGCAGTATGCTCTTCTAGTTCCTGGATACTCCTTTGTGACATTTAGACTGCAGCAGAAAGCAATTCACATCTTTTGAAAATTGGCATGGATATAAGATTTTATCATACAAAACCACCAGGAGAGAGATGCTTCTCTCATAGTCTGGGCTCATCTGTGCTTCACTACTAATAAATTTATATTTCTCTTTACTGATGTATTGCCAAAATGTTGTAAGTGTTGAACATTACATTTATTTAGCCTTAGTGCCACTCGTAAGACTTGTTCTTTCTAGGAATTACTCTGCCATAGTCAGTGGAACTAACAAAGATTTGGGTTTTACCTCACGTTTCGATTTCCAGTCAAACCAGTAGGAAATGCATTATTTCACAGGTGTGCCTTCTCTGGGGTTGCTAATGCAGACTTGGATTTCAGCCTTTTTTACCTGAAAGCTTAGTAATTTAGTAATGCAAGCTAGTTGGCTCTTTTCCTTTTAACTCATTATTATAACAAAGAGCAGCTATATCCAGAATGGTTATTATGGAATATATGTTATGCTCATCTGTTACAGTAGGATATCGAGAGCCTAGAGAGAATGATTCATAATTCTGAGGTAATGTCCGATGGAAAGCATAGAGCATGGTGGCAGATGGGAAGAGATGGATCCGAGCAGATGGATCTGGGTGTGGTTCACCTCTCACGCCCTGGTTTACACTGGGACAGAGCACTGGGGCTAATTTCTTGCCAGCAGGAACAGCCTGCAGTGTGCACTTGTAGCAACCACCAGCAGATACCAAAATAATTCTGCTGAGGAGGCAGACGTGCTCACAGTGCTGCTTATCCCAGTGCGAGCACGGGCACAGCAGCTACACAGGAATAGCCAAGGGCAGTATTTCGCTGCCAGAATAGAATGCCAGAGTGAGAAACCACATAATGTGTTCAGGTATGACTGCTGATGGTGTCTGAGTGTATTCTGGATTGACTGACAGGGCTTCCCAGATGCCCACGGTTACCAGTCAGTGACAGCGAGGTGACAAGCACATTGACAGCAGAATGTACTGTACCATATCATCTCCTGAAATGGTGTTAAGTACAGGAATGACAGAATTTGATTGAAGAAGGCAGTTCTTGGTAATGTTAGAGATCATAGTTTGACTTGCAATATAGTGTTTTCAAACAATATATTAATAGTTGTGATACTCCTAAAAAGCAGCCTAAGCAAATGAAATGTGTAGCAATGACACTGTTTTGGAAAAGTGAATCACACCAATTAAATACTACTTTTTATTTAAAATTTGAACTTGCCATTGCTAATATCATACATGCTACTCATTTGATGAAACAGGACATAGCTCAGAGCTTACCAAACTCCCCAAGAATCTTTCCTCTCAATCTGATGGGAGCTAGCTTATGCCTTTTGTATGCTGATACTGATTTTGGGAAGAAAGTTGCTCCATGAAAAAAACATTTACAAGGTGAGACAAGATGATGAGAAAGAGAAATAAGAAATATACCTCACCACAGCTATCATAATTCACTTCTCTAACTTGATTTCTGCTCACTTCACAAATTACACTAAGTCTGAGTTTGAGAAGGGAATATTTCCAGTGTACCCTCTGCAGGTGGTTTCAGGCTAAATTCAGTTCTGGGTAATGGTATAAGCACCCAGTAAGCCCTCACTTAAGTCTTTCCACTGAGAAGTATATTTTTGCTTTTCTTTGATCTGCAGGTGGGAACTATTAGAATTCATCAAGAATATTTTAATCAGCAGTGGGGATTGGCAGTACAAATATGTGCATGGTCATTTTGATGGTCTAAAACCCTGTGAGGTTATTTTTTAACCACCACCAAATCTATCTGTAAAGAGACAGCTGGAGGCAAGAGAGAAATGTATTTGAAATATGCCAAAAAGATACCTGTGCACAAAGGATGTCCACAGAAGCCTGTGTTGGGGCCCAGTGGCTGAGCATGATGATCTAAGAGACATGTTTGGCATGGGATAGTGCATACTTGGCAGCTCTCTCCCTAAGGTGCACAGGAATAGCTCACATTTGTGCTTTCCTCAGCCAGAGATTGTCTGCCAGGGCTCAAGTGTCTGCTGGGAGCTCAGCAGCCTCCCTTCCCATCACCACCATGTTGTCTTGGATCCTGCTCTTCAAAGCTTCTGGATAAGCTACAATTAATGACTTTACAGGATTTTGAGGATCTCAGAGAATCTTGGCAACTGGACTTCTCGGTGGAGTCTGAGATGCTGCAAACCACTCAGAATCGTAATGAAAGACAGCATTGTAAACCAGGTTATATTTAATAACTGCACACTGCCAATAGTAGTGTAAGGTTCAAGAGAAGCTCTGAAAGCAGAAGGAAGATGCACACTGGTTGTATAGTCTCATTTTGTACCTTCTGCCCTCTCCTTTTAGAGGATTTTTACAGCGACATTTCTCACTCTGTACTTTCTTCCTTTATGCATATATTATAATCCCCATTGCCCCAACCTGAAGAAAACAGCTTTGCTTATTTTAGGAAATCTGATGATTTACCTGTAAACAGAAAGAAACATGTCTGCAAAGTTCATCATAGTAAGCCTTGTGTTTCTAATAAAATATTGATTTCTACGCATCAAATAGTTTATTACTTGACTGGGCACCCTGATGTTTTTTTCACAAGATACAGCTATCACCAAGGGAATGAAGGTCTTTTCAGAATAAGAATTTGCTGAGTTTTGGGTTTTTTTTTAAGAAAGTATATTCCTGCACAGCTTTCAACAGAGTGTTATCACAGATGAATCCCTTCAAGGCAAGCACTGTTGGCATACCCAAGGGAAACAAAATTTTATTTTTACACTTAGCTGAATTAATTTATTGAATTGGTGAACACTAAAGTTAAAGGTCAGCATGTACACGTACTTTCTAATAGATGCAACTTTTATGTGAATTGTCAAGTGCCATAGATAGAAAAATGAGAGCCACACTGGAGACAGGGGGTTCTTCCATTCTGTGCTGACATGATGACTTCCTTAATATCCTCTTCATAAGAGTCTTTATGGTTTAGCACCTCATATGAAATTTAATACTTTTCCACAAATGGCTGACAGCAGGGAAGAAATACAATTATCTCAGGACAAAGAATTTATTTTTAGAGCTCTGTATTGTCTGCTTGGCATCAGTTTTTTATAGTACTTGATGTGACATATATAACACGTATATAATTGGACTACTCGCTGCACTGTATTCAGACTCTGAGCTGCACTGAATTCAGACTCTGATCTTATTCTTATCTTTGCTGTAGGAAAGTGGCTGTCCAGCTCAGCCATAGCCTTTTTTCACTGTCTGGCGCAGTCACTGGTAAGTCAAATGCTATTAGTAGTAGCAGTTTGCTATTAGTTAATATAGAAAAAAAATGTATTTGGAAAATAACAGTTGTTAAATCTCTGCTTTTATATTCATTAGAAAATAGGGACTGTGCAGGTGACGTGTTTAAGGTGACATAATACTGGTTAGGTAGGGGTGGCCATGCAATACAGGATCACGGCTTCCCATAATTTAGGGAAGGGTATTTTCTTGGCTACAGTGGTTCTCTGCAAAGCCATTTTCCAGCAGTCTTAGATGTCTGTGAGTGCATGTGTATACCTGCACACATGCTGCTACCCTGCTGACTGCATGCACTCCGCCTCAAGGAGAAGGGAAGCCCAACACAAGAAAAGAGCAAAACCACATCCCAGGAGGGCAGCGTGGCAGGAGAGGAGAGAGCGTGCGCATAGTGACTCTGGCCTAGAAGACACTCAGCACAGTATCAGGCTCTATGTTCTTTCAGTATCTGTTTCATATGATCATGTTCCCACAGAACCAAATCTTTCAGATACCTTCCTTATTGATAAAACTTTTGGGCACATATTTTCTTGTTCTGTCTTGATTGGCATAGAGTGAAAATTACGGGGATGTGTTTTCTTTTGGCAAATTACACAACCACTTATTCTTGAAAAAAGATTGTGTTAGTGTGAAATTATTTGTTATTATTATTAACGGTAATAATAATAACAGTGTTGGTGGGAGCTACTGAGAACATTACTGAAATATATTCTGAGATTAAAATCTAAGCCTGTTTCCAACACTTCAGCAATTCTTGAAGTTACAGAGCCTGAAGCTGAAATCATGTTTTCTTGACAAGGATTTATATTCCCAGCATCTGAACATACCACTGGTCCTTCTGGCACATTATTGATTAGTTCAGCTTTTGTTGTTGATAAGCATTGTTGGCATTGTTGACACCTAGACCACGACAGAGTCAATACTGATTGAGGTGAGAGCAGGCATCCTCCCTGCATTCAGCTCAGCACATAATAACTATTCCTAGGTTGCAAAAGGGAAGAATGGAAGGGCTTTTTGTGTGTCTTGTATCAAGCCCCATTGCCAATAGCTAGGAGACCATTTAAATGGGTATAGCTCATACAGTTATTTGAGCACTTCACTGCAATGCTTACATATCTATAAAAACATTTCAAAGCAAATAAATACAATTAATACTTTTCCAATTGCCACTCATATCTGAGAATATGGAGAAAATTTCTCAACAATGAAAGCTGATTACTGATTTGGCAACTTAACAATACAAATTAGGTGGGACTTTTGAAATTAGACTAATGAGAGGACAGCAGGGAGCAGTTCTGCAGCAGATGATGGAGTCGTGAATATATACTTTTATTTTTAAAAATCTAGCCATAGATTTCACATTTACATGTTAGAAAAGCTTAATTGACTCCTTAATTAGGTTTTCAATGAATTAATGGGATTTTTTTTACCAGAGAATTTAGCTCATGTGTAATTAACTTGCACTGGTATCCCCACAACATGATTCATGGCTGAATTTCTACAACATGGTTCCATTTGGTACTCTAGATTTTATTAAATGTCTTTTACCTTAACTATCACTGCAGTGATGGAATTCCTAATAATAATTCGTGAACTGTATGTCAGTCTTTGCTGAGTCTACAGGACTAGTGGAAGACTCACAGCCCACAAAGATTATATGCAGTAGGTAATGCAAGACAAAGATTTTTTTTTTTTAAATTTTAACAAATACAAACTGATCTCATTCTCTGGCATTTCTTCTCTTTTTTCCCTGCCTTTCTTTGCAAAAGGAAAAGCATCTTGTTTAAATGAGTAGTTGTTATTCCTGCCCAACATAGCAGTCTACATTTACTCTAACTGTTTTTACTCACATATAATTATTAATGTAAGAGATCAGTGAGCTTCTTTGTCTTCTTCTTCTCTGATCAAGCTGATTTATCTGGCTGTAGTAATTTCTTGAAATTCAACATTAATTTAGATCATGCTCATTGTATTCTAAGGTAAGGTAAAGACATGATGTTTATTCTAGTAAACAACTTTTAATTTTAAAACTGCACTAAGGTAATTCACTTGTATATTAAAGAGCTCTTCAGAGAAGTAACTAAGAAGGACAAAAATAGCCCAGATGAAGGGAAAGGCAAAAAAGGGGGAAAAGCACAGAAGACTGCAGTAACAAGGAACCTGAGTTGCATGACATCAGTTTATTTTGCCATCACATTCATATGAAATTTCATGGTGGTTGGCCCTGGAGTTAATTTAAGTGCTGAGAAAATTCTCCTGAATCCTGCTTGGGGCTACCATTGTGGTAAATATATCCTTTCCAACCCAGCCAAAATACTGATACCTAATGATTTTTTTTTCCTTCCCCAACAACATGACAGTTCCATGTACTGTGCCATGGCTCACAGTTGCTTATGTTAGTAGTAAAGATGTGAGGAGTTGAGCAGAGATTTTTTAATAAATATTCTTCAGGACATATGACAGACCAAGGTGGAGCAATATAGAGGCATGAACTCCGGAAAAAGAAAAAAAGAAGGGAATGAATGTAAGGACTAGTGAAATGGAGGCAAAAGAAAAAGGAAGAAGAGAAACCTAAGGCTTCATATTGGATGGACTTGCACAGCATACTGTGGAACTTATTTCTTTGTTAAATATAATGTTTAGATACACATGACTGAGCCAGCAAATGAGAGAAGCTGGTGGTGTACTACTGTAGATGGCTCTCAAGGCTCACTGTTGGGCCTTTTGTTTTTTGCTCCTGGGTCTGATGATTGACAGCCTGACAGCTTGCTGGAGCTCAAGGCAGAGGTTGAAAGGATCATGGTGGCTCACCCCAGCCTTAGGGGAACTCGGGGTGCAGTGGCCAGCTCCCAAACTTCTTTTTCTTCTGTTCAAGAAACACAGCTTTAAACTATGGGGGTTTTTATGCTTTTCCGTAAAGCCTGCCTAAACAGACCAAAATCGCCACCTAGTGAGGACAATCTCTCATTTCACTCATTTTACACAAGTGTCTTTCACAAATACAACTGAGATAACTGTAATATTCCACTGCATTTGAGTGATAATGATAATATTTTGCAAGAAAAAACCTCAAGAATTTACGGAAAAATGCATTTGCTGAAGTGACAGGAACACAGGCATTTCCCATAAAATAATATGTATCCAAGCACAGGTGTTCCTACCACCTCTCACTGCAATCATTAAGGTGTTTACTTTAATGTCTTCAGAATGTATTTACAGGAATCTTGAGTGAAGAGCCACATTTAATGTCTGCGATGGGCATCTTATGCCTCCTGCACAGGTAGTGCTTCAAAAGGTTTCTGAGTTCTTGATCCTGGTTTCTCTGAATGAATTGATAAAAATAAACAAACCGCATAATTGGCTAAAACCCAAAGAAGTATCCAGAAGTGGTTTCACTTGTAGCATGTCTGTAATGAATTGAAGTGAATGCGCATGAAAGAAAAGATAAACCTACATGTACCACGTTAGCAAGTTTTTGAAAAAGCTTCCAGCTAAATCCATTTTGCCGGTTCCTTTTGCTTGATCTGAGTGATCAAGACATTTTTCTATTATTTCCACCATGACACACCATATGTAATTTTTTTCCTGTCACAGTGAAGAAATAAACTGACTATTAAGGTTTTAAAAAATGCATAGCAAATCACTCTTAAGATTTTATTTTTTAAAAAAATTACAGTTAAATATACTCTATTTTAGATTCTTTTTTCCCTGTCCTACATTTAGTCTTTTAAAATTAACATTGTAAAGACTGCAGTTATGAACATGAAACACAAGAAAAAGTAAGGGCAAATACTCATGAACCTCAAAATACAAGAGCTGTGACTTTCAGATAACCACATGAAAGAATTCTGAAGAAACCATGAGTATAAACAACAGTGAGACAGGAAGAATTAGTGGGTGTCTCCTTCCGACAGTTATTTTCCTTGACTTGCCTTGGTAGAGATAGAGTTATGGTGCTTAGTGCTGATGAATATTTCTAGATCTTTCTGAAACTGCATATGTCAGGCTTATATAAAATCAAATTTTGAAACTACTAGCAGTGTACTAGGGATCAAAAAACCTTCAGGATGTATTTTTTTCCTCTCCAAATAGGTCTAATTTTAAACTGTGAAATGCTACTGCCCAAATTTATTTCCTGCTTTCCACAGAAGTAAATCATTTTCTAAGTGTGAACACTAAACTTTGTGATGACATGTGCTACTCAAACACCGCACGGGGAATTTTCACAGCTGCAAAATTCAATGCAAAGTTACATGTGGCGTCACAGGCAATACACAGTACACTTCACAACACACCGCAGTATCTTACTCCTTCTGCTATGTTATGAGGTCCAAGTGATACATGAACAGGGTTGAGACACTGCATTGTGAACCAACAGCCATCAGATGGGGAAGAAAGACTGGCACTGATCACATCAAAACAGGTGTCCAAGAAATTACATCCTGTATTTCATGCGTTTCTGGCACAAAATCTGTGACAAATGTGACTGCAACACTCTTTCCCTGTACAACATCTCAGTATGAAGCTTTTTCCTAGGCTCGTTGTGCTCCACAGCACCTATATTAGGTTCACATACGCTGAGCTGCCAGACAGTGACATGTGCTTGTTCTCTGCATGCCAGGAAGGAGAGCTCACTTCTGTTTGCATGGGGTTACCATGAGTACATCAGCTCTCCTTGATAATTTGACCTTTTCTGGTTGTTTTTTTTTTTTTCCTGCTGCAATACATTCTGAGAAGGAGCAGAAACTTTGGCTTACTGTGGATTATCTATTAGGTTGCACTGCATGAGGATAAGCAAAGAAGATAGTGAAGCCATGTATTTATGCTCTCATTCTGAGAATACAATGAATCTCAGGAACTGCTTCATAGATACTTGGCAGTCTTAAGAGTTCCTTTTGCCCTCTAAGAATTAATGCTTTTTACCTTCCTCCTTGTTTAAGAGTCTTTGGGTCTCCTTGGTGAAAAGACAATTCAGAAGATGTATTAGCATAAGCCAGACTACTTGTTTAGATGCAGGAGACCTGGTGCCTCAAATTAGGATACTCACCTCAGTCTCACCAGTTCATTTCATTTAAGGATGTGAGCCTAAGGATGTGAGTCTAAGGAATTCCTGATTTACAGGATCAACAGCATTTTCCTCACAGTGTTTCCTCACACATATAATTAAGTATGAAACAGAACACAGTGTATGGATCTCTCCTTTAGACTGCAGCTTTCTGGATTTAGTAATTGTTGGGACATCTGGTAAGGTACCAGCTATCAGATGAAGGAAACTGAGGTGACAATTTTTCCCATAGCTCAATATATCCCTGAGATAAGACTAGGATTGAGATGCAAAAACCTCTGTGCTAAAACACTAGAAATTTGAAACAAGACTGTCCTGGGTGTAGTTCTTCATGTGGGGTCAGAAAAACAGCTATTACCACCATTGTTAAACGGAAGATTTTTAAAGAGGGAGAAATTACAGGTAAGGCCAAGACTCTACAAGAAATCAAAATACAGCTGCAGCTGGTATGGAACATAGAACAAATTTAGGGATATTAGGACCATCTCTTGGCAAAAGCTTCTGTAAGTCATTGTTTATGTTAAATGAACTTCAGTAAGTCATTTGAAAGGCAACGTGCCATATCTAAATGATCTGAAGAATCATCATAGATTCATAGAGTGGCATGGGCTAGAAGGGATCTCAGCATTCACCTGATTCCAACCTCCCTGCCCTGGGCAGGGACAGTTTTCACTAGACCAGGTTGCTCCAAGCCCCATCCAACCTGGCCTTGAACACCTCCAGGGATAGGGCATCTACCACTGGTTTTGGACAACCTATTCCAGTGCTTCACCACCCTCACAGTAAAGAATTTCTTCCAACTATCTAATCTAAAGCTACTTTCTCTCAGTTTGAAGCCTTTCCCTCTTGTCCTGTTTCGACATGCCCTTGTAGAAAGTCCCTCTCCATCTTTCTCATTGGCTCTCTTGAGGTACTGGACAGCAGTAACTGGTGTGCCCTGAAGCCTTCTCTTCTCCAGGCTGAAAAAACACAGTTCTCTCAGTTTTTCCTCACAGGACAACTGCTCTGTCCCTCTAATGATCTTGGAGACCCTCCTGTGGACTCACTTCAACAGGTCCATGCCCTTCCTGTGCTGAGGACCCCAGAGCTGGATGCAGCACTGCAGGTGAGGTCTCACCAGAGCAGAGCAGAGGGGCAGAATCCCCTCCCTCGCCCTGCTGCCCACATTGCTTTGGATGCAGGATAGGATTGGCTTTCTGGGCTGTGAGTGCATATTGCAGGATCATGTCCAGCCTCTCATCCACTGGCAACCCCATGAAGGTTATATGTGATTGGACACTAGTACAGTGCTTTTACCTAATCTGTCATTAGCTCTGTTTTTCATCCAGCAACAGATCTTGACTTTACCAAGAAAATAAAAGAAAACAAAATAATCTTTTATCCTTGCATTGAACCTTTAGCAGTTGCTATAGCAATAACATTTCTCAAAATGCTAAATTTAAAGTAACAGCTACCTTTGCTCTTGAGATATCATCTTTTATTTTTTCAATTTCTCTCACACTCCATTTAAAGAAGCTGTGAGTCTGTGCTCCCATCATCAAAATATTCAAAATTAATTTTGAAAACAGAACAAAAAAGGGATTGACCTATTTTCCCACCTTTCTTTGCACCTCCCACTGTTTAAGCATTTCCATGCCACATTAGTGATACAATGTGTGCGCTCCGATATTCAGTGAGAGATGCTATAGGATACACACTCTGCTGTACAGGGGCTGGATACAGGCTGTAGATGATATACTGCTGACAATGCCTCTGGTTTGGCAGAGATGAGAATCTGACCCTGTCTTGTGCAGCATTTTTGTAATTCACCTGGATCAGGCTTTTTGCATATCATTTGATGCAATCTTTTCCTTAATGTTTTCTGTTTGGTTTTTGTTGTTGTTTTTGTTTTTTTTTTATTTATTTTTTTTTTAATTGTTTGGGTTTGTTTCTCTTTTCTGAAGTCTCAGTCCAGAACATACTTTATGTCTTTCTAGGATATTAAAGGATTTAGGTGAAATAGCTTGGCTACTTTAATTCATAGCTGAACAGCCAAATTGTCCCTGTGTCAGCTTAGGCTAGCAATTTGTTAGTAACACAGCCATTGTGGTGCAGCAACAAAAGAAAAACCTTTGTGACAAACACATGCACAACGTGTTTTACTCTTTCCCCTTATCAGTGCTAGAGCATCACTTAGCAGATGCTGTCTTGGATCAGCCCCACTGGGGACTCTGCAGGTGCGGAGGAGTTGGTGGCTTTGGGCAGGGTCAAATTGCCATCTCACAGGGCTTGGGGATCAGCAGGGGCTGCTGTCTGAGGCAGAAGGAGAGCCCTGACAACTGGCAGCAGTGGCCTGTGGGTGCAGCAGCTGTCCCTGGCTCCTGCTGAGCTCAGAGCTGTGCTTTGCTTTCCTTCCCTGCAGCCTTGTTCTGGGCAAGCTGATTTTCTGCTGCTATGGTCCTGCTGGTGCCAAGCACACATACTCTCACCCGTGTTCTCTCTCTCTGCTGTATGGGGTGGGACCAAATGAATAGTTTGGTTTTTTACTACCTTAGAAAATAGAGAACTAGACTGGATAATGACACTAATGAAACTGGTAGTTAGTATGGAGGTTGGCACATGACTAAACTATGGCCCACTCCTACCTTCTCTACTGGCATTTAATCAAGAATGACATCACTGAAAACTTGTCACTAGACTTATCAGAATGATTTCAGTAGCGTCATTCTCTGTGAATGGAAAGAGGAAGCAGAATATATTAACTTTAAAGCTCAAATTCATACTTCACCTTTTTCAGTGGTTCTGAAGTTAGGTCTGTTAGACACCGCATCCCCCCCCCCAAAAAAAAAAAAAGCTACAGGTTAGGTAGGCTTCTCTTAGCCTACAGCCTTGTGAGTCAGGACTGGCTGCACTGACATTAACGAAGTGAAACTTATATATAGCTACATCAGAACAGAATAACGATCTGCAGGGATGCAGGTTGTGGCTGATAGTTGGACTAGATGATCTTAATGCTCTTTTCCAACCTTAATGATTCTAAGATTCTGGAAAAAAACAGATTAAATGATGTCTGGAATTTCACCAGCGAGGTCACCACAGTCCACTGAAAATCCCTCAACTTAGGAAGTGAGCTATATATTTACTGGACTTTTGGCAGACAGATTCTGTTTTAAGAGAATTACTGATAGAAAAATTCACCCCTGCTGCTATTAAGCTGACAGCAATATTCTTTGGCACTGACATTTCATACCCTGTGGATATTAATTAAATTACCATCACAGCCCTTTTAATTATCTGTATTCTTATTATATTGATTTGAAGTGAGATAGGAACTATGGTGACTCACTGAGACCATACACTAATGTCTGTAGACATTGTCTGTATGGAAAATGGAATTTGAATGCATGCCTTTCTTCTTGCCATGAAATAGACATATGAATTTCAGAAACTCATTTGTGCAAGGACTGTCATTGATTTGGGAAGAGTTTCTGTGGATTTCCATTTGTTTTTTTGCCTGCAGAGCCATCAGGAATTCTAAGTGGAATATTCAATAACAATAATACATAGCATGGATTGGAACCTGGATGACATTTTCCATGTCCTATGCCTTTATGCATAATGACAAGTACGTCTCCTGTAACACAGCAATTTTAAAAATAACATAGATGTCCTCTTACATGCAGTAGATTTGGTCCACCTGGGACAAAGTAATTTGGAGAGAGAATGAGAAGAACTGTAAATTTTTATCTGTGTAAGAATAATGAGGGAAGCACACAAATGATTGAAGTACAGTGCACTGTAGTCTTTCCATCTAGAAGTCTCCTCATTTCTCCAGAGGGCTGTGATTTGAACACACAGAGCATTTTTGAACAATCTAAGGAATTAGGTACCTACATTTTATTATCCTAAAGTGACCGGACCATGGACCCACCTGAGTTTTTTCATGAAGCCCAGCCTATGGGCCAGCCCCTGTCATGGTTTTCCTTGATCTTGAAGTGAATCTTCAGCAATGCAGGGATGTACCATAGGAAATGATGCTATGAAAAATATCCACAGATACCCATGTAAGCTGGTCCAAGCTATGGCTTTCATGAGCAATGGTGGAATATGATAGAATACAAAACCTCAGGGTGAAATTTTGTGGAAATTAAGCTTTTTGCGGAGGCTCAGGGTCACTTTACTAACAGAGTCTGTGGTCTCTTCTACATTAGGAATTAACTGCCTGTGCACAGGCCAATGCTGACATGGTGCTGCCATGTTCAGCCTTTTACCTTGCGGATCCCAACCCTGCCTTCCTGACTTGGCTTACCAGCTTGACCTCCAACCTGCCTTGTCACTACAGATTTGTCTGGTGATCACAGAACAGTTGGCCAGACCTGCTCTTGTACCTCGCTGAGGAGCTGTGGGACTGTGGCTCGTCGCTGACGATGCTGCCCAATCTGCCCGGCTGTCACCCTCAGCTCCTGGCCTGCTGCCCCGTGCGGAGCACCAGCTCTCACTACTCCCCGACACAGAGGTTAAATTTGACTCGGTTTTGTTGCTTAGCGTCAGTTTTCACTATTCTTTAAATGAATTCTTAAATTCTTTAAATTAAAAGCTGAAATAGTATTAACTTTCCAACTTTTATGGCATGTGAGAGATTTAAAAATGAACCACTGAGTTAGTTTTTCCATGAAGTTAGAGTGAAGTTTGGTTCTGCTTTTATTTCAATGCTACTGTGAAATTTCACATTCTATTGCAAAATGCATAGGTCAGCACTGGAAAAAATTCATGGTGAAGTAACTTGCACCCCTGCTTGCATAATTCTTCCTTCATAATATATAAGAAGGAACCACAGAAAAAAACCCCCCAAATCAGAAACACAAACCCACATCAAAACAAAATCCAGTAAATGGAAACAAAAAAGAAAAGGGAATGTAATTTTCTAGAGAGGATGCCAACAGCCAGAATAGTGACTACTCAGAGGATCACAGGACAATTGTGGTTTGTAGGGACCTCAGGAAATCTCAAGTCCAACCTTCTGCTAAAGGGATGGTCAGCTGCAAGGCCAGATGTTGCTCAAGCTTTGTTGAGTTGAGTACTGAAAACCGCTGAGGATGGAGCACACAGAACATCTTGGAACAACCTGCTCCGCTGCTTGTCAGTTCTTCATAACTCAGAAGTTCTTCCTTATATCAACTCTGACCCTTCTTGCTTCAAGTTATATGCATGACTTCTTGTCCCTCCTTATCCTGGTTTCAGCTCAGGTAGAGTTAATTTCCTTTCAGTAGCTGTTACAGTGCTGTGTTTTAAATTCAGAATGAGAATGGTGTTGATAACACACGGATGTGTTTTGGTTTTTGTTAAGTCGTATTTATCCTAAGTAAAGGACTTTTTTCTTGTCTCATGCTCTGCCAGTGAGGAGCCTGCAAAATAAACTGGGAGGGGGCATAGCTGGGACAGGGGACCCAAACTGGCCAAAAGGATATTCCACACAATAGAATGTCATGCCCAGTATATAACATGGGGAAAGTTATCCAGAAGGGTGGCTGAGCTGGGTTCAGGAAGTGGGGTCTGGCATTGGTCAGTGGGTGGTGAGCAATTGTGTTGTGTGTCATTTGTTTTTTCCCTTATTATTATCATTATTATTATAATTTACCACTATTACTAAATTTTAAATTTATTTTTTATTATAAACCTGTTCTTATCTCAACCTACAAGTTTTACTTTGATTTTCCTCTCCATTCCATCTGTCTGGGGGGGGACAGAAGGGGTGAGCGAGCGGCTGCATGGTGCTTAATTTCCAACCACACCTCTCCTGCTATGAGCTCTTGCAAAGAGCTTGGCTCCATCTTCTCGGTACTCTCTGTGCAAGATTGCAAAGCTGCCGTTAGGTCCCCCAAAGTCTTCTCTTCTCCAGGCTGAACAAGCCTAGCTTCCACAGCTTGGCAAGTTCCCATTTCAGAATGTGAAATTAACAGAAAGTATAGACACACACAGCAACTCATGAAAACCATGGAAATGCTCTTTGCAATGGAGAAATTTTTAATTTACACACAGAGGGATATTCTCATAAGAAATATCTTATTACTTGTAGCGACTTTATGCACATCCTCCATACATAATGTCAGACCTAAAAGGGTGCTGGAAAGTGCTGGTCAAAATCTTTTCACCACATAAATTTGCTAGAGGGAGGTGGTTTTTTTTTTTTTTTGATGGAAAGAAATATTCTTTCCCTATGAAATCAAAAAACCACCATAACCAAATATTTTTCCTGGGAATTGAGCAAAAAAGGTTGTGAGAGGAGAAGAAAAGAGACTTTCCATGTTTTAACTCTTTTCAGAGGGTCAGGTGTCTGGATAGGACAGGGAACCAGGGAGCCAGGCAGCTGTTTCTGGGGCCTGCACATGAACAGGTCCCTGAATTAAGAGCTGCACTTCTGATTTGTGATAACATCAACTCTTTCAAAATGTGGGTTCTTTTGCTTCCATTGTTACAGTTTGTTGGTACATTTATGTTCTTTCCTGGTTTGTCAGTATTGCTGGCTGGCTTGTTGTTTAATTTTTTTAAAACTGGCCGATTGAGAGCCCTAGAACCTCTAGCTGAGGCCTCCATGTGCAGTTAAGTAAATGGATGCAAACCTTGCTCTGTTGAGTCTGAAAATGGAACCACACTCCAGATTTCAGTCATATAAGCAACTCTAAAGGCTGGCTCTTGATGCTGTGGAGATGTGAAACCTCACCTTTATATCCTTCTCTTCCTCCCCTGCATGTCTCATGAAAAATTTCATCCAAGTTAAAATGCTCGTGACTAGAATTTTCTTCTTTATAGGCACTTGAAGTAATGAATCTTCAACTATCTGAAACCCACTACTGGCATGGTAATGAAACTGTGTGACCTGCAGTTATATATTAGAACATGTATTTTTCAAAGAAAAAAAAAACCTTAAGGGCAGGTAAGTATCTGTACACAGGAGGCAAACAATTTTAAGAAGTGGCTGATCTCAGGTGTATCAGCTGATGGTGGGTGATCTCAGCTGAAGAAGAATTTGGTCTTTAATGAAACACAAGAACCATCAGAGCAGCATAAATTACACCTTGAAATTATAGAGAAATTTACCACATTCCCTCTGTCTGTTCCTTTGCTAATCAGGACAAAGAGGACTTTAGCCTTCCTCCAGCTAAGTACATTGCAGCAGGCTGGCTAGCAAGCTATAACAGGAGACAGTTCTGTGGGGGATCCTCAATAATTCCGTCGGCATGTCACAGCCATCCTTCTTGACTGTGCATTTGGTTGTTGTCATTGATTTATATACCATACCTGATTTAAAGATATGTGTTGATACTCCATTAATTTCATTGACCCTGTAGTAAGTTCTAATTGGCTCCAGCTTTTGGTTTCACTTAGATTGGTATCTCTGACTTTTGGGGCATTTCCTAGACTGGAGAAGAATTTTTCTTTCTTTTCCTTTTAGGCTATCCAATTTTCCTTTGCATCTGCTCATTCAGGAATTTTTGACAGTTAGTGTTTCACAGGAAGTTCTGTAGGTGATCAGTGCAGTGCTTTTTGTAGCAGAACTACACAGAACATGTTCTTTCACTTGGTCTTCCTCACGCTTTCGTAGGCACAAGCAACACCTGAGCAAATTCACTATCTCTGTTCGTGCAGTTTCACTCACAAAGCAGTACAGAATGGGATCCGCAATGCAGTTCAAACTTGTTAAGGCCTGTGTGATTCTGTAAACCTTATACATCAACAACAAAAGGTGTGGGTCAGACGTGGAAGGTTCTTTGATGCTGCGAATAAGCAATACAACATGATAAGGAGTGAAGCAAACAATGAAACTCACTGTGATGTTCAGAATAAGTTTCCTCACTTTTTTCTTTTCTTCATCTATGGTGGCTTGGTTATACCTCACTACTTGGTAGATTTTATGGTAGCAAAACACGATGATTATCAAAGGAATCAAGTACCCTGAGCATATCCGGAATAAATTTATGTTTGCCTGCCACCTTTCCAGGGGGTAATTATCATAGCATAATGTATGATTAGTGAAATTGCAAGGATCATTGAATACTTCTTTGTACACTAATATGACTGAATTCAAGATGCTTTCCAGAAGCCAAACAATTATGCTGACAATCAATGAAAATCTTCTTGTGCGCAAGTACTGGAGCTTCAAGGGGTGAACTAATGCCAGGTACCTGTCAACAGCGATGCAAGCGAGGAAGGCGGTGCTGGTGTAGAAATTCATATACATAATGAAGGCAAAAATCTGACAAAGCAAGGCAGAGAGCCTCCAGTCATCTCCATGCCAGGCATAATCAATCCACAGAGGCAGAATCAAAGAGTACAAAAGGTCAGCCAGGGACAGGCTAAAGATGTAGACTGCTAACTCATTATTTTTCCTCACCTGAGTGCAAGATGCATAGAGGGATATGCAGTTGATGGGAATACTGATCATCATCACAATGCTGTACACAAAGGGAAACAAATACTTATCCAGGGTGTGATCATCATGGCACTCAGTGTTGTTGTTCATTGTCCACCCCAGTAGTATCCTTGAGATAATTCCAGCCTGGGTGCAATAAAACCTCCTGTGTAGTCTGATGGGTTGTCATCTGTTAGTTCTTCCGGACACAATTGACAAGATTCCAGCCTTCTGTTACCAAAAAGGAAAAATGTCAGCTAGAATATTTCTGTTTGTTTTTATGGGAGTCTTGGTGTGTATCTTTTTTTTTTTAGAAGAAAGAAACTGTGTTTGTAGGAGATCAGAGGATGTAAACACTTCTGGAGTTAGGAATGCATAGGAAGAGGAACCCAAAATCTAACATGGTCAAGGTCAGTTAAATGGAAGCTCTACAGCAGAAGCAGGATAAGTAGTTAAGACACTTCTTCTAGGAGTGGGGTGGTGCCCTGCAATCCTGGGTCTCTCTTGTGGGAGAGTTAAAGGAGATCAGAAAGTGGACCAAAAATAAAATAATAGATATGCACTTTCTATTATTCTGGTAAGCATGGTTTTGGGAATATGAATATGGCAGATTTCTTACCCCAAATAACCTCCTCCCCTCTACGGCAATAGAGAGTCAAGGATAGAAATACAGGGATTCAGGGATTGCTGGATGTTAGGATCTGCTCAGAAGAGGAAAATGTGTGTCTGGTATGTTTCCCTATTGCAAATCACTCTTGGCTTGTTTGCATCCTCACATATCCCTGCTTCTTCTCTCCTCCTTTGTACGTGATCCCACAAGAACTTGCCATCAACTGTGCTGTCCCAGCAAGGCTTACTGCATGTACCAGAAACCCTCATGTGAAACCTGCCAGGCTACTGGGTTCCTGCATGCACATGACAATCTGCTGGGTGTCCCTTTGAATGGGTGAGGTGGAAACCCTGAGTACAGTTTTTCATTTACACTTCTTCCCTCTAAAAATTGCAGCTGTGATGCATGAGCTTATAAAGCCATTAGCAATTAAATTTTAAATTAAATTTAAATTTTAAATTAAATTCTAAATTAAATTAACTTTCTTAGTTACTTCCAGGACTGCGGTTATCAACAGCTTCAACGTGAAAATAGCAGTAAATTGGCAGCCCCAACTAAAGCAGTGAGACTGGAGGAGTTGCCTGTGTGAGCCTTAGAAGCACGCAGAAGAGCTGACCTTTCTGTAAGAAAGGGTGTACAACTGTAGTTGCGAGACAGCTGGTACTCACTGATTGTATCACTGCTCTGACACTCAGCAGTGCCCTTCTCCAAAAACCCAATTGTTACGTTCAGCAAATACGAGAATGGAAAATATTGGTTGCAGACCAGTTATACTGCCAAATATACTGCTTGAGAGACTACTGTGATAACTCATCTGTGCTTTGAGCCTGGACTGCCAGCAGAGGAAATAAAAGAGGCTGAAGAACGAGTAGGTTGCAAGACAGCACATCTGTAACTGTCCCCACATGGGAAAGAACCTCAGTGGAATACAACTTGTGTGCAGAAACTTTCCCATGTGGTAAGAGAAATTCAGCCTTTTATGGGCTTGATGTGTTTGTGGGTTTATCGGAAAAACCTTAACAGGCTTATTGTCTGTGCTGAGAGGTTATTATATGGAGCTCTTGTCCATAAAGAAACCCCTTTCATGATTATTCATAAAAAAAGGAGCAATTAAAATACTAGCCAGAAAGCACATATTAAATTTTACCTGCCACTGCTTTATTTGATCAAGTTGCCTAACTCATCAGCTAGAGCTAAACTCACTCACAAGCTTGAAAGCCAAGGAAAATTCTTGAGCAGGACTTGCTAGTTTGGTCCATTGAGGAACTTTATCAACATGATGACTAATTTTAAAAAAATGCAGCATCTGTATTTAAGACAAACATAAGATGTCTGCATTTCAGCTTGGTTTCATAAAACCACACAGTAAATAGGGCATTATAAGCTTACCAGTATAGATAAGTATCACAAAATAAAAATCTAGCTCTAGAAGTTGGATCCCAGGGTTTTGTGACCCACTTCTCACCAAAAAGAAACCAAATGTATGCAGACAGACCAGATGAATCAAAGATAAAATACATACCTCTTCTCCTAATCATACTTCAGCATCTCTTTTCCTATGACAGGTCTCTTCACGTCTACGAGGGAAACATGCCCTTTCAGGAGTACTTGTATTAAATGTAGCAAGTGTATGAGGCAGTGTTTGCTAATCTCATGACTGAGAAACTGGAATTTCTTCTCCCTCCCCCATAAACTTTCTCTTTTGTTAGTTAACTTGTTGAATTACAGACTCGCCATCCTTATAAGCTCCCAGCGTCTCTTGTATTATTCACAACAGCTGCTTTTGTACCTGCTCACAGACCAATTTCCTCATACCACCTGTTTTTCTTCAGCTTTCTCATTTTAGCTCAGTTTCTAAGAGTTTTGCTCTGTTGATCTTAATGATCATAAGGTAAAACACTTGTCCTTATACTGCTCTTGTCTAAATAAACCACATGTTCTTTGGGGCAAGACTTTGCTTTGCTCTTCTGACATCTGCTGTAAGGAACTAATATCTGAAGGAGTAATTGGCTAATGGCAGGCTGGGATACTAAAAATAAAATTCAAAGAAGTGAGTTGAGACCACATGAAATTTTTCACCTCAGAACATTTTTCCTGTCCTTCTCATTCACAGGTCACTGCACCCCATTGCTTTCTTTTTTTTCTTAACCAGTATGTTCATTGGTTCCTATGAACACAGTCCTGGAGGCTGTGTAGCATTCCCCAGGTAATCCACGTCTGAACTTTGGTGACACATTGGTGGTACTTGTATGAGGACATGCTTTCAGTGACGGTAATAACGAGAAGTGTGTCATTCTGGCACGCATTGATGACCTATACCTAAGTGTGTCAAAGATGGACAGAAATATAAAAGCAGAAAGCATTACTTTGCCCTGATTACAACGCATTTCATTAGACTGCTTGGGGCCTTATTTCAGAGGAAGTAATCAATATCACACTTTCTTGCTGAGTTGTTTTTCTGATAATTAGGCCTTTGTAATGCATGATGATTTTTCTTACCTGAATGCATGATCTGAAGCATTCCCAGGTTTTCTCTCCACTACTGAGAGCATAGGCTGGTTTTGCCTAGGAGGATGGTACTGGCTTACAGCTATCCTAAAAAACAATATTTGATCATTTTCCCCAATGATTGTTATTTTTTTTTAACTATTAAGGAATTTCAGTTCAATGATATAGTCTAATGATTTGACTTTCATGGTCCAAACCTACTATGACTAATTCCATGTACTTGTGATTTACTTTATAGAATTGTTTTGGTATCAGATAAAAAAATAAAAATCCTTAACATTAATTTTTTTCTTTTAGACACATTATTCAATTATTATCATAGTTTCTGCATCTGTAATTTTGCCACAGAAAACCCACTGTACAAGAATTATCAAGAGTCAGTAAGACATAAAATTTAGAGAAATGAACTAGCAAATGTTACGGTTCAAGTAGTTTATGCAAACTACTTGTAAAAGAACCTTGTGAGAGTTTCTAGAGAGTCATTATATAGTCATTTGTAACAACACATTTCTACAGCATCCTCTTCAGGTTCAAAGAGAGCTTTATATGGTCTCTCCATCTATGACATTTTGAAAGTCACAAAGTGTAATGTTAAACTTTCATAAGCATAAATACAAAAGGATATTCCATACTCTTATCTGGAAATAACTTTGTGATGGAAAAAAGGAACAATGCTGTGTGAGCTAGTGCAGTAGCTGCTGTACTGGTGATACTGTATATCAATTGTAAGATGCAAAGACAGATGGTTTTCCTTCTTCTCTTCAAGCAATTTCAATAAAATAGATTGCTCTGTGTTCTCAAAATAAGTTCCATTGCCAAGTTGATTTCTTCGAGTACAAGGGATGTTCCATAGATAATTCTTTTTACCTAACAAGCAGATCTCAAAACTCAATTCTGAAAAACTTCACAGTTTAGGGGAGTTGAAATACGCTTTTCAGAAACATGGCCTTTTTTGCTTAAAATTAACAGCATTTTTCCTCATTCAACCTTAAAGTTAACCCACAGGTCTCCATGAGATTCTGCAGAGACTCAAACAGGTCTAAAAGAACTCAGCCTTTTTAAATTGGAGATATACTTTATGGACTGTTTCATTGAGCATAAATATTCAGTTAACATGAGCAAATAGGAAAAAAAACCAACATGTTTTTTAGGATGTAGGCTATGCAGGCAAGCATTATTTTGCTATATCATTATGTGCATCATGTTTTCCTCTATGCACTCAGAAAGATGTACAAAATATTTTCATATACATAATACTTGGCATTCTAAGAAGCTACTTTTACCAGAGCTCATTTTTCTGCTAAGTTTTAAGCATTCTGCATATTCATATAAATAGCACTGTGTATCTTGTTAGTGTCTGAAAATACTGAAGAACACTAATAGAAGAGTTACTGGAACCCACTGTGAGGCCTGAGGCACTTTTTGCAGTGATGGAACAACTCAGAATGTTGAAAATTCACCCCCAAATACAGTTCTCCATTCTTCCCCCCTTTCGTAATCAACAGTATTTTGATCATGGCAATGCCATTACAGCAATGAATCAAGCTTTCTTTGCTAATCCTAGGTATGTCTTTCCTAACTCAATCTTTTGGTGTCTTCTGCCTTAGTCTCATGTTTTGGTTGTGCTGGGATTGAAATAATCCTTCTCCCAAAGCAATCTTTTTCAGCCCCTTTTGTCTCCCTTCTTTCTATTGAAGGATGCCAGCATCCCACTAGGGACAGCTAGGTTCAAACCTGGCCTAGAACGTAGTTGTGTCCCTGGCTCCTTGGATCCTGAGCACTCACCTTGGCAGCCACGTGTCCCCGTGCAGCGGTTCCCGTTATGCCACTGGCACTGTAACCCATGTCTGCTTCTAAGAAAAGTGTCTGCTTCTGCTAGATCAGATACAGAAACAGGAAGCTGCTTAGATAAACAGGCAGCAGTTCACACATCTCTTGGTTTTGCTTCTTTTTTTTTTTTCTGCTTTCCCCAATTCCTTGTTAATCTAAGCTTACCCATGAGAAAAAAGATAACATAATTACAAAGAAGAGGAACAAAGGACAGAAGCAAGCTCAGTAGATATAGGAATACTTTTAGAGACTTTATAATATAAAGTTTAATTTAAAATATTGCCTAATTATATGAGCACAGTATATTTTACACCCCCGTATCTAGGAGACATTACATTCTGCAGAGAAACCAATCCACAGAAATAAAATACTGTTTTATTTGTGTTTATTTGTGTAAATTCAAAATGTGTATGTTTTTTATTGACCAAAGGACCTCACTTGCTTCTCCCTACAAATTTATCACAATCAAAAAAGAATCCACCTAAGGAGGACTCAAAAATGTATCACAATGACTTTAGTAGTCTGTAGAAAAATAATTAAGTATTTTCAGAATTTATGAGAAGTTTGTGAATAGTTCTAGTTAACAAAGGATAACAGTACGTTATGCACTGTGATGGGTTACATATTAATGTATTTTTATATAAACTGAATCTGAGGTTGGATGCAGTTTTCATAGGAGTGATTCTTTTAACAGATAATTCTATTCAATTAGACAAGTGAAAAGTTGCTACGTGAGCACAGTTCTCTTCCCCCTCTGTGATCAAAATAATTTGTTGTGTGTGTTTTCTCCTAAATTCTGTTTGGAACAATATAATTCTGCTTTAAAGTGGGGACAATTTCACTTGAAATGTCTGTTTGTTGGGTAACACAAACTGTCGGGTTTGATGATTCAGATGTTAAAGAGAAATGAAAGAGAACAAACTGAAAAGCTCTAAAATAGGGGCATACTGACTTCCTTGAGAATACCAGGCAGCTCTATAATATTTAACCACTGGATACAGGGATTCGGTTTTTTTTTTTTCAGTCAGAGAGTGACTTTTTCATCCACAGTTTTTTACTGATCTGATTGTTACACGAAGCCTAAATTAACAAATACTTGTGGCCATTCTCAAGCTGTTATAATGGCCCCTTCCAGTTTGGAAAATGGAAGACCACTTGCTTACATAAATCTCTAAAATAAATTTCAGTCACACCCTCATTTTTATTGAGAGAAAATTCATTAGACGAAGACCTGTTTCATCACTTTCTGCATGCCTATTCCTAACAAGAATACCTAACAGGAACAGTGTCAGGTTTGCTGGTTATGTTGTTTTGTTGAGCATTCCTATAATTTGCTGAAGAAAAAACAGTTCTTACCATTATTAGAAACAGAGAAACATAGTTGAAACATTTCTACAGTTCTCTGCTGTGACAATTGATAGGAGCATTGAAGATCAGAGGAAGCAAGAGAGGAGACAATGCCTTTTATGCATTCTCGAAGAAAAGCTGTATGCAAAAATAAATTCTTAAATGTGTCCATATGCAACAATTTAATTTCTGATGTAAACAGCACAATTTTCCACAGTTTTTTTGAGATCTGGACATACACAGTATCTCAGACCAGTCATCTTAGAACAGCTGTTTTTAGTGTTTGCTGTGATTAATCTACTATCAATATTTTTTTTTTTTTTAAAAAGAATTCAAATAGAAAAGTATTAACAGTGGAAAATGATCTTAGAAAAGAAGCAGAGTAAGTCCTTAATAAGTTTATTGGCCAAGTTTAGGCATACAAAGGGGCCATGAATAAAGGAGTAAAGAAAAAAAAAGTTCAACACAAGGTCAAGATTCTTATCGCACAATAAAAGTTCACAGAGTCACACTAAAATATCCTTTTCCTTCCACCAAAACAGATTGTGAGAATGTTTTTCTGTACCAACTGAAAAGGGCGGACACTCAGCACACCACAGGATTGCAAATAGGAGTTTTAAAATCTGACAATTTTAGGATCTTATGAGACTGATTTCATAGCTGAAGCCTTTTACATGGAATAAATTGATGCATTAATCAATGAAACTATAAAAAAAGAACCAATTAATAATTCATGATGGTTTTGCAAACCTTCCAGGTGTGCAAAGCTGTACAGTCTGCTGGAATGAATGTGAAATGGGACCAGGAGTGTAATGCTACCTCTGGCACTGACTCACTGTAACGCTGAGGAAGTCACTCTATCCTTCTGCATGTAATAATAGTACCATATAGCTCATCTGGGCGTGAGCAGGTTCATTAGTTAATACCTGATATTGCTGTAAAGTGCAAAATGTTTTGTGAGTGCTTGGTATTGCTATTTAAAAAGAAATAAACAGGAAACGTCAGTCAGGTAATATCACCGCTGAGACATTAGATCCCTCAATGACAAGAGTGGCAGAGGCTCGAATAACAGCATTCTTTATGGTTAGAAACGTGCAAAATCTGGGCTTTTTCACAGCTCTTACATGGCGCAGGACATCAGCCACTGCATCTCCTCATGCCTCATTCCACCATTACGCACATGAAGCATCTCCTCTATGAAATACTAAGGTCAACAGAAAAAATATCCCCATTATGAATTTTCATAGGATAATCAAGCTGATCGCCCATCTCCGGGTTACTTTTCATCCGAGCCGAATGCTTGCATGAGCTGGAGTCTGAGGGAACACCCCGGCAATCCTCACAGAAATTTTTGGCGTGCAGCTCAGCTGGTCACATTTGGATGCGGCTGCCCTACAGCGCACCCCTGAAGGCGTAAACAGGCTCGTCCAGCCTATCATAACTTCCACCCCACTTGCAGCATCCCTTTCTGGGGTCCTGCTGGCACAGCTGCGGATCTAACCGGGGACCACTGGCACTCCCCGGGAAGGGCGCGGGGCTGCCAGCAACCTCGCGGGGCAGGGCCTGGCGCGGGGCCCGGGGCCGCTCCCAGCCTCTGCCCCCGCGGCGATCAAAGGTCCTTCTCACGGCGCTGCAATGTGCTCCTTCAAAGCGCCGCTTTGTGCCGACTCGTCAGGGGATGTGGAAGCAGGCTGAGAGCGGCGCAAACCCAGGAAACCGGCTGCGAGGAGCTGGGCGGGCCCGGGAATGACAGACAGACGCACTAGGAAGCGCTGTTCCTCGCCCGGGACAAGTACCGTGCCTTGCTAGAAGCCCTAAAAAGAAGAGTCAGCGGCCCTGAAAAAGAGGGCCAGCTTGACTCAGCCCCTACGCGCGGCTGCTTACGCTACACTGAACGCCACTCTCGTCGCGCTCCTACACAAACCCCTGCTCGCCTCACAGCCACGCAGCTTTCCCACACCCAGGACGGCCCCGCCTTAGCTTCACTCGCTGCTTAGTGCCCAACTCCAGCATGGCGGCACGCGCCTCACCAGCTTGCCTTGTCCTGTCTCAAAATGGTAACTGTTGACCTCAGCGGGGCGGGCTGCCCGTAAGGGCTGAGAACCCTTCCTGCCCGCTCCCTTCCCGGGAGCAAGATGGCGGCGCCGGGCGCCCCCGCCCCGCCCC
>WEIT01007292.1:207675-217920 GCA_013389985.1 Dryoscopus gambensis | reverse complement strand
ATTTCTAATGAAATACACATATATTCCATGAGAAATTGACTGCATGGTTTTGAGGCATACGCTTGCAATACATTTACAAAAAAGAATGATTTACACCACGCATTAGTATTCTAAAGCTTCTTTTCCACACAAGACCATCAAATGTGGAACCATGTCCTTAGAAACTTAAAATAGTCAAGAACATGCAGCCAAGTATTACCTATCCCATGTATCCAAAGGGCTTCAGAGCAACTGGTGGAGTGTGTAAGTTGGAAAGGATTTGAGTAACTCAAGAAGCACAGGAGCTGTAGAAGATAAGTATCAGCCATCCACCTGGACATCAGAGCTCGTTACTGACAGTATCTTTTATCCGCTGCAGTTCCCAAACTCCCAGGTGAAGAGCTTTTCCTCCCTTCCTTGGGAGGCACATTCCTCATACTTTTAACAAACTTCCCTTCCAGTCAGGTAAAACTCTCCACTTCTAAAAATAGAACTTAGAATACGGAAGATGCTGCACTCCATTCCTTTACTTTCTTTTTAAATGTCTTGGATATTCCTTGGCTGCCATAGTGTCCTATTCCCTCCAATCATTGCTCCAGCACTTTGTTCATGCCACACAATTTTTGTCAGACACGCCTTTGATATTGTCTGCTGTGGTTTCTTAACTCTGTCCAGTTCCTTGCTCTGTTTTGATAATGTGGGGTTCATAATGGTATGTGATAAAACCAGAAGACACCTGGATAAATCAGAATTGAACAAGCTATTGATTCAGATAGACAGCATGCTCCTGCAAATAACGACAGGAATAGGAAAGGACAGTTTCCTCCATTCACTAAATCTCTCAACAAGTAAGCTGCAAGCATAAAGGTCTGAAGATGGATCAGACTGAAAACTCGAGCAAACTCTTTGCTTAAGCAAACTCCAAACAAGCAATGTATTGCCATGGAAGTTGCTGACAATGATTTAATGCACTAGCACAGTCCGACTATGGAAATAGCAGAGATCTTGACCCTAATTCTGCTCAAGTCGATGGAAATCACGAGTCTGGCTTTCTTCGGCATTTTACTTAATTCTTTCAACCAACTGCTGGTTTTTCTGCCTGCAGGGCACATATCTCCTTGAAGCAGAATACTTGCTTAAGAAACAAGATGCAGGTGATATCTTCATGTAACTCTGAACAAAGAGGTTCCTGAGCCCATTTCTCAAGACTGATTCAGTCTAGATTCTGGGGAACGAACAATGCCATGATGTCTCTCTAAGCCTACAGCCAACATGTATCTCTAGTTCATAGACTTTTTTAATGTGCTGCAGCTATACTGATGCACAAGTACATTCTACATTACATACATGAAACTACATCCCTACATCTACTGAAGCTGTTGCACTCAAACCAATGTGCAGTGGTTATGCAGAGTTACATCAGTCAAAAAAATCTGACATAATACAGGGATACTCAACTCTATCTTGGGAGTTCTACATGACAGAAAAATGTTATGCTTCAACATAACATATCCAACATATCTTTGATAAAAATAACACATTAAATGGCTTCCACTACCTGCCTGAAACTGCATTAACAGAATTAAAATTGCTCAGAGAAAAATCATATATTTGATATATATGTATTTCAGAATTATACTGAAATTGTACCTGTAGAAATTACATAATACCTATCAGTTTTGAGAACAATATAGAAAAAGCATTACCTATTATTTTCTTTTCACATAGATCACGGCAACTCTATCAATATCTGTTGGTCTAGAGACCTACAGCAAACACTCTCTGCTGTTCACATAAGGGTGAAAATTGCTGAGATGTCAGAATATTAATTTTGCCATTTTTTGGCCAGAGTGAAGTACACAGTAACTGAAAGGCAGCTGTTGCTCCCAAAAACATGTATAGGAACTCAAAGCAGGGGCCAAATCCTAAAAATTTGTGTTCAGGACACTTAAGTATTTTTCTGCTTTACATCTCCATTTCATAAAAAACAAGACTGTGTGGAAGTAAGTGTTTCACAAGTCAGTCTTTACAGGTTTAGCTTCACAGATGTATGAAAAGTATCAAAGTATGATATAAGTGCCTTTTGGCACTCTGAAAACTGTACTATATGCCTTAAAAGAATACATATTGGATCATATACACAAAAGTATTAAATATCTAATTTTTCTTTCACAAAACAAATTCTTTTTGACACTGGTGCTGCATGCAAAATTTTAGTAACAATGTTCACTACATGTACCTTTGTGAATAGAAATTGTTTTACAGACAATGAAATTATACTAACCATGTAAATGGACCTCGAGCTTATCTAGTGCTAAAACTCAGAAAGCAGTTCAGATACTGATATTTTAAAATACACTACCTGGTCTGAAGATATTCTAAATTCAAAAGCCCTTCCATTATAAAAAGTCATACTGACAGTGGGATCAGAAGTTTTCCTTCCAACTATCCATCATTTTGAGAGTAAGGTTCCTAAGTGCAATCCAGTTCAAACAATTACACAGCTTTGAAAATGGCTTATTATTAAGGACACTGTTTGCTTTTCCTAATTCTACTGCTGTGAAATAACTCAGAAAAGAGCATAGGCTATCACCCATCAGGAAAGTGGGAAGGGGTGAAAGAAAAATGGCTATTGAGGGAAAGTGAACTGATGGTAAACTTCTGGTATTATCCATAGAGGCTCCTTCACTGCACATGCTCCTCGTCTGTTGGGGGTTTTTAAAGATAACTGATAAAAATGTGGTACCAACCTGTGAAGAGAGCTGGAATACCTCCAAAAAATTATTCAGAAAACTGCCTAGAGGCAGCTAACAAAACTAAGAACAGGACCAGAGAGACCTCAAGCTGCACGAACACTTTAATTCTCCGAGTATTGCTCAGTCCACACGAACTGCTTTCCAGAGTGATGCCTAGGCTCCAGCCCTGGCAGGAAAATTAAATATATTTCAGTAAAATTATAGCATTTCATCTGAAAATCTTGGATGGTTGTGCCCATAACATGGGCCCAACTGCAACTTCCTACCTACATCCATTCTTGGCAATGATTAAAGCAGGCTTTTGCAAAGCTGCAGGGAAGTTTCGTGTCATGAAGAGCTCCCTGAAAATAGTCCAGCAGCTCTGCCAGCTTAGTGATCCAGCTGAGGCACATTTCGGCTCCTGGACCACAAGCCCTGGACCTCAGGATGAGTCATGGCTCTTTCTCTAGCAGTTACTGTCTTTAGGGCGCAATGTTCCAGCAGCAGTTGTGCACCCCCAAAACATTTCAACCAGCTGAAGAGGAGCCTCCATCTGTGAGAACGAAGCAGCAGCCACTGCATATCCCACCCAAAAGCTACTGCCATCACAAAGAACTGGAAAAACTTACTGCAAGAGCCTGTGATGCAGGACCCCTCAGAACTGGCTTTCCTGCACTCCCAAAGTTACTATTTGCTTCCTATTTATTCCTGTAAAACACCACACGAAGGCTCAAAGGAAGTCAAGCCAAAAGGGCAGAGCAGAGCAGAATACACCAATCAGTTTTAAAAAACTTGCAAACATTCATAGAAAGGGTTTTAAAGTTCTAAATACACATATTTTTAAATCCTACACAAAAGGTGGATACAAGAAGTGGGCTGGCATTTTTATGTGGGGTCTTGGTGAGGCTTTCAACAATTGGCAGAGCAGCCCCCAAAACGGGCTTGAAACATGCTAACAGCATAATCATCATTTACACCTACAGCAATGTAATGGCCAAGAGCATCATGCTGCAGATTATCTGAAACCACATCAATCACTGTCCGTTTTCAGAGGCATCATGCACATGCCTTTTTATTAGGCTGTAATTTTTTGTACATGTCTTTCACCACCTGAGGAAATCACCTCAGGCTGGTGACAATACGTGGTCAGATCTCACCTCTACAACCCAAAGCCACAACCAAACTACAATGTTTGCCAAAGACTCCGTGGGTCCCCTAGTGTCAGCAGTAAAAGTGGCTTCTACCCTCTCCATGCCTTGTACACAGCCTTGCTACTGAAAAGATGGGAATCTACCTGTGGATTTACCACCTTTTTTTCTGGCTTTGTCCTTCCTCAGGATGCCCATGTACTAGTGTGCCTCAGCACTTTATGATTACCAGTTCTTGTCAAAAGGGGCATCACTGTAAGTTCTCTGTCTAAAAGTTCAGTGTCTTGCCTGAGCCTCCTGTACAGTCACGAGAAGAGATAAGTAGCTCTACATAACAATTCATCACCTTAAAACAGACACATAAGGTGTGTCATCCTCTGGAGGCATCTCTCGGAATTGCCTATAGATTAGACAAGATGCCTACTTTTTATTAGACGGCTGCATTACTATGACATTCTTCTTATCCTTCATAGCTAACATCAAAAGAATACTATCATCTGTACAGCCATGAAGACTCCAAAATTCAATTCAAATTTTCTCTGATTTTCAACATATTACAATTTGTTTAGAAATTATTTCCTCAAGCATGGCAGTATTAGGGTCAGATGCTGCAAGAGGACAATTCACTGGTTCTTCATTGTTGCAGCCCTAATTCAAAATCTTACAATAGGCCAAAATGTACCATTTATTCTAATGGTATGCACTGATTAGCCAAAATTTTCTACCTGGACCAGTCTTTACTTGTTGCAGTATTGCTAGCCCCAAATGGACAAAAGTCTCAAGATAATATAAACAGTGTTAGAATGAAAAAAATAACACATGGTGAATTCTTTTTTTTTTTTTAACATGAGAGGTTTGGTATTTTTACATTTGTACAAGGAAATACTTTTTCAAGTTGAAATTTGAGATATTCACATAGGCACAAGGAGGTAAAATTCTCAACACACATTCAGAATACCTCAAGAGAATTATGTGCTACAACTGCAGACAAAAGCAGGCTCTCAAGAAAAATTTTCATACGCTTTTTAGCACAAAGCAAAGGCCACTTCTCCAAAGTGACAACTCACATCAAAGAAACACAGTCCAGATTGCTGAAAATATTTAGATGCATAATTTTATAAATATCAGGTTCTACATATCTAACATTTGAAACAGCCTCTTAACTGCTTTATATACCTCCAGTTGCTTTCATTTTGGAAAAAAAACCCTCCTCTTTCTGCTATGGGGTCATGACTGACCATAAAAGTACAATGTAAAACATCAGAGCAAGAGTTATTTTGCAGAGCTGCTTTATAAAAGAATGCAAAACACCTTCAGAAGGCAATGGAAGCAGAGAACTTGCCTTCCAAAATTTAGGAGGACTTCTTAATAGAAAAAACCAGTACAATAAAACCTGAATCTGCACTTGAGAAGTGAATTTGCCTGATGAGATTAATCTTTACCACAATCATGTGTTTTCTAAAATCATGAGCAATATACTACAGGATTTCAGAAGACCAGCTGTTTCTGCTGTATAAAATACATTTTACAGACATTCATTCACTAACTGTAGGCATGACTGATTCCATGGCTTCCCCTCAGTCAATTGCTTTTCTACAAACTCCACCTTGTCTTCCTAGTGCAGCTCTGAGATCTTCTGGAAGTACCTAAATCTTGCTAAGGACCAAACTTGGGATCCTCTTCCTTCTAAGAGATGGCACAGCGAGAGTAGCCAAAGGAAGGAGCAGTGTCCAGCCAATGCTCATATTCCTCACTGCGCACAGATTGCCAGACTAGTGGCTGGGTTGAAGAGTAGCTGGCACTAGTCTAGCTCTGGCAACCTCACAATGAGGACAACAGTTTGTCCTTTAAAAGCCATTTTGCAGCCACTCTTAAGATATGCTGGGCATTCCAGACCAACTCTATTAAATGGCTCACAAAGTTAACTGGAAACAGGAAACGTGCTGGACAGAGGCTGTGATTTCTAATACTTAGAAAAACTTCTTTGCTTCCAAAGCCAAACTTTTAAAACAATGACAGTGTCTCAGTGCTCCTGGCAATCAGGGAATAAGAAAAGATGCCAAACAGATCTTCCCACCTTAAAGAAGCTTTCTATCTCCAGAAAACACCAACAAACCAAGAAAATCCTAAGACTTGTCAGTCAACTTGTTGCCTGAGTTAGAGGGAGTCAAGATAAAACATTAGGCACTTTCTCGTCTTTTATTTTACTGAAAGCTAGAGTTACATGTCGCTTGAGGACACACCCTGGCTGCCAGCTGGCTTGAAATCAATAATTAATAAGCATTAGTTCACTAAGAAGAGGTCCAAAATGAAAGAAAAAATATCACTTAAATTCCAGTAATTTAATTATCTCCTGGCTGTCACAAAGAAACACAAGACACTTTATTAAATATGGGAAATCAGATATGTTTGATTCACTAAGTATTACAGTATAGAACTGTTGTCATCACCTGAAAAGGAAAAAAATGACATTATTTTCCAGAGACTTCGCCTGCAGAAGACTTGGTTTAATCTCCTTACAATGCTACCAGTTTTCTGTATTATCTTAGGTAAGTCACCTCATTTCTTTTTGCTCCAGCTCCTCCTCTACAGAGTAGAAATCTCTCCTATCTCGCTGGCACATTGTGATGATAAATGCATCAAAACGTAAAGTATCCAAATGTTACAGAAAGAAAAGATACACCTATAGCACGGATGTACCTGGATATGTATAAAGTACCTATAGATGTTTACTATAGGTCCAATTTATATTTACTATATAGTTCTTCTGATTTCTTTCATGTTATATGTGTGCTGTCCTTCATTCTGCTCTATTGTATTCTGATCCTTTAGGCAAAAATCCCCTAAGATAAATTTTTCAGCAGGTTTTACAATGGAATCATATCACTGTTTTGTTTGTTTTGTTGCATTTTTCTATTCCCTTTCTCCGTTAATCTATCAAAATGCCAAAATTAAAGCAGAAAGCCAGATTCTTTCCATATGACCCTATCCAGGTTGTAAAGCACTTACTGTCAACCTTCTCCAGGGCAAATTACTTGAGAAGGGCAGAGATATTCAGAAAAATTATTTCAGGTCGCAGGTAACTTTGCATTTCCCAAGGAGGTCATCTCTGCTCTGGTGCCAGTCAATACTTCTGGAAACTAAGTCATGAGGAAATACGTGGAGAGGATCTCTTTACAGCACCTGTGCTACAACACAGAGCATCTCAGCATCCTCCGGACAATTTTTATGTCTCAGAAAACACTCAAGAAAACTGTCAAGTCTTCCAATTTATCCAGAAGATAACAATAGGCTTAGAGTGTAAGGGACTAAAACCCAGATTAGCAATCAGAAATTGAGGACAGCACAGAGTAAAGGGGCTTCAAGCACAGTGCAAGAAAGCCTGTGGGAACCCTGAGCCAGTATCAATTGGCATACCACTGCAGAAGACTCATGAGTTTATTGTGCAGCAGTAACACTCCTTCTGCTTTTCCTGTCTAAGTTTTATGTAACGTGCTCTTTGTTCATGTTCTTCTTAAAATAAACCAAACTAATATCAAGCACCCATGATGATTACATTTAATTTTTTAAAATGTGTGTAATGATGGAAAGTGATTATTTTAATTTTTACAGACAACAAATATATTTATTTCTAACATGCTCATTAGGTGATGTAATATTTAGGGTGTGACACTTCCTGAGTACTTGTCCAGTTTTTTATACAGAATAATTTTGTAGGAGATATACATAAAATACACATGCAGATAAGCACTTGAAATAGTCCAACTAAATACTCTGAAACCTGTAAATTATGGGAATGGAAACTTGCTGATACAACTCAGTTGCTGAGGAGTTACAAAAGGAAAAATTACCATGACCAGATAGTCCAGATCAAGAATGCCATCCCACCTGGTCTTCTTTGCCACCATGGATAAGTGTTTTCCAATTTACAAAAAGAATACAGGATTTACATTCTTTGGCATTTTTAAGGAGTGTTAAAAGGTATCCTAAAATGGAGTGTTTTCTTTATGTCTTTACTTTGTAGGTACTGTGGATATATGTAAAAGGTTCAGCTTATTCAGTTCAGTAGCTGGCATGATTTTTACATTTCCTTCTTTTTGAGAGCTTTTGGTGACCTCACCAGAATTTGGGACTACATTAATAATACAGATAATTGTTCCCAAAAAGTCTGGTACTTTTTCAATTCTCTATTTTTTTTTATTAAAACCTCTAGGTTATGCCAAGCTAGTTTATTAGGGGACTTGTAGCTCCTGCATGATCTATAAAGCACTTGCTAGTTTAGAAAGATTTTTAAAAATTGCTTTATCATTTTCAGAAGTGTTATTAAAGACTTAAGACAAATATTTTCCAAAATGCCATGTGATTTGGGGGTTCCAAAAATGAGTTTATTCCTCAAAAAAAAAAAAAAGAAAAAAAAAATCACAAAAATCAGTAAATTAAAAAAACCCTACCTAGCACAAATTCC
Organism: Dryoscopus gambensis; assembly: GCA_013389985.1. NCBI lineage: Eukaryota > Metazoa > Chordata > Aves > Passeriformes > Malaconotidae > Dryoscopus > Dryoscopus gambensis. The sequence continues at coordinate 209,593 of WEIT01007292.1, read as the reverse complement.
TTAGTTAAAATATCATCAGTAGTCCCTGAAGGCTAAAATTTTTGTTCTGCCAACATGCTCCTTTGCCCTATCACTGTATAAACAAGAAACATTACACACAGCCTGACCACCCCAGCCCTACTCACAAATGCAGTGTCTGGTCTGAACAGTTTCCTCAGTATACGCCTACACTAGAGACAAGAGACTCCTTAGAAACCAAAAACTGGCTCAGCAAGCCAGTTCCAATCTAATTCAAATTTATGAACGTTGAGACAACTAGGCTCCTCATCACTTTAAGACGTACAAGTTAGATTAGAATCACCAGAACCCTGTTAGAATATAAAAGTCATTGTTGCAAGTGTAAAGTCACAGGAGAATTTTCTTCTGGGTGCACGATGAACGAGGAAACCCTAGTACTCCTCCCTGCTCAAATCTAAGAGCCTGGTGCTTTTGCCAAAATCCGTGGGAACTGTGGAATCAGAAGCAGCATAGGACTGGACTCCAAATCACTAGGCAGACCTACCACACTAAAATCACAACTACTACTGCAGGTCGATCCAAAAAATTATTAATCCTGGAAGCAAGCATTTGAAAAACTTGACATTCTGGGACTTCTGTAGTAATTTACCTATACCTTTTTAGAGCAAACAAACCAACAACAACAAAAACAACTAAACACCTTTACCTCTAGCAAAGAGCGCTGGGGCAGCTGCTATCTCTCTTTTTACAAATAAATGTAGTATTTTCTCTAGAACTTTTTTTTTCAGGGGAAGGGCAAATAGAAGGCAGGGGAAGCAAGGAAAATATTCACCTAATTGCAGGAAGATGATACTTGTCCTGTTCTCTGGCCTAGCCTATAGTTAGTTAAAACAAACATGTTTAAGTAACTGATATGCTTAAGATAACACTTACCTGAGAGGTCCGGAACATTCAGAAATGTTAATGGACACTTTGACTCTCTCTTGCCTACCTTTAAAGTACATAATGCTAAAGGATCAAATACTGCTTTGGATTTTGAAGAACAGTTTGCAGGATTTAATTGAAATAAAATTATGTTTGAAAAGAAAACAATTACTTCTGTTTCCAAAACAAGCTTTTTGGTTTCACATCTCAAAGACTTAATTCAATAAATACAATTCTGCTTGTCTGATTTTCATTTTAAATGCATTTAAAGCTGTGTGACTATAAATAAAAATTCTTAAAACACCGCATGATATTGGAACAAATTTATGTATTCTAACAGAACGGCAAAATACAGTATAAACGGCGAGTCTAATACCGAATTTAATGAATTAACATTGACTACAACTTCAATCAGTTCCCTAACCAACAGAAGTGCACATTACTTAAAATACGTTGCTCATGCCCAGACAAAATGTATTTATACGAAAATCGGCACATTCAAGAAACAGAAAGGGTTTTGTAAACCTATTTGTCTCCAATTCCATGGCACCGGTTCCTGCGGGCCCCTTGGGGCTGCGAGCGGGTCCCCACCGCCCTGCAGGGTGCCGGCTCTCAGCATGACACCGGGCGGAACGGCTGGTGACGCACCTTTACACCGCTGTAAAACTTTTCTTCCCCCCTCCCTACTTTTGTCAAAACTTCCAGAAAATTGCCTGTTCTACATGGCTTAATTCTCCTTTTAGCGGGAGGAGCCCGGTCCTCCACGCCTTACTGTCCTCCAAGGCAGGGCATGTGGAGAAGGGGCTGCTGCCTCCCGAGCTGTCGCTACTTAGGAGGATGGGACCGCTCGCGTTTCTCCCAAAACTTGGATTTTCAGACTTTCCCGGAGCGCCTGTTGGCGGCGAAGCTTCTACCATCCCTTGAGGCTGCGGGACGTCAAGACCTGAAAGAACTGCGATTAGGGGCGTTTAACAGCACCCGACGCAGCCATCACAGGGCTCTGCCGCGCTCTCTGCACCCACAGGTGCGCCGGCCG
>WEIT01007292.1:161982-206886 GCA_013389985.1 Dryoscopus gambensis | reverse complement strand
GGGGTGCACCTGTGCGAGGGGACGGCGGGGGAAGGGAAAGGCCGCTGGCCTCCGTCCCGGCGGGGAAGTGGCTCCGGTGCTGGCCGCGGAGAGATCATGTCGACCTAATGATCCCATGAGGTAATGGGAAGATAGTCATTAGCTCACTCCCTCTGGGCATTTTTATCTGGCCTTTTTTTTTTTTCTTTAGTTACCCACACACAACACACACGCTGGATTTTCAACATTTGTCTTAATAAATCTGATTAAGATCAGCACGGTGCTGTTAATCATGTTTTCCTCGAGATATAGGACGATGCTTTGTGTGGGCATAAACATTCTTTGTCCAGAATAGCTTCGTTCATTTCTACTTCCTTGCATGTACTTGTCTTTATTTGCTTACAAATCACGTAATGTGGCAAAGATGTCTCATTTTGCAGTTCAAACAGGCATGCAGAAAGTTAAAATTGGATGCTGTTCCAAAGTCCTGAAAGCACCTCCCTGTTTTGTAGAGAAATCCTTTTATTTCAAAGCAGCTGTTCACCAGTCTAATCTTGAGGCTATTCCATGCTAAATCCTCTGGAGGAGGTGCGTCCCTTGTATAGCAGCAGAGGCATAACCCTTGGACATCAGGGTAGTTCAGAGCTAAAACCAGCTGGACTAGCCGAATCATCTATGCCCTCAGATGAGAAGTGGGAAGGATGCTTTAACTGCTGTGGTACTAAGAAATACCTTGGGCAATATAAATCAGATGCTCACATGTCCGAAGCTTTCCTTTTTGTCTTTGGGCAGGTTGGCCCTGTTAGAGTTTTGGCACTTACTCCATTGGTACTAAGATAATGGTGAATGGGAGCCTAAGAGTTGATGAGGCTGCTTCATGCCAGGGACCCATGTAGTCTGACCCTCTGTCTTACAACAGTGGCTGTAAGCAGGAAGAAGAGTAAGTCCAAGATGAGTCAGATAGTTTTTCCCGATATGTTCCCATTCTCTGTTCTCAGCTTAAACAATTTCCACAGCTTGAGCACTTGTCTTTGCAAATCTGAAGGCCTTCATCTCAAGATACTAATGCAAGTGTTTTACTTGTGAGCATTTTGAGACTCTTGCTTCTTGCTGTAGAATGGACAGAATGTAGGCTGTTCTACCCTAGACTACATCTGAAGCTACTGTGTATTGTTGTAGTATAAAGTGCAGAAATTATGTTTCTAAGGGAAAGAAACAAGTCTTCCCAGGAGGGCACCCACTTCTGAGCATTGCAAGTAGCTGTCTTTCCAATTACCCGTCGTAAATTTATTCACACTTAAGGATTTATTTTGTCTTTCATTTCACTGTTCAAATTCTCACAGAGTTCCCAAGGGCCCAAGACACTGAAAACCATAATTCAACACTTTGGAAGTGCAGTTAGTCCATCCAGCTGTGCTGCATGAATAAAAGGTATTCACCAAGGAAATGCTGGTTGTCAAAGACTGTAGCCTTCAAAGACAGACTTGGGGTTTGGTTTCCTCCAAGGCTACTTTTGATGCCAAAGTGGCTACTAATGTGTTAATCTCAGGTGTGGAGTTTGGTAAAGTATGATTAGCAAATTGCATGTTTCTGTGAAATATAAGCACAACACACAGAATCACAGAATATTCTCAGTTAGAAGGGACCCACAAGGTTCAGTGACACATGTAATGTTTGACTGCATGGAAGAGAGTGATCTACCACATGATGAGTTAACAATTCATGGCAGGTTGCATCTCTGGTTCCAGGGTTCAACCCATGCATTGCAATGTGTCTTTAAGCAGTTTCTTTCTTCTCTCTGATTTTCATCTATCAGTGGCCTCTCACCCGTGTTCTGACTCTTCTGTCATAGCTGTACTAGAAAACCACTGTGAACCAGATGACAGGACTCAGGTTTAAAATAAGACGGGAAATATTATTTTTCAAGAGATTTCCAGTAACTCAAACTGGTTGTGTTATGTTAAGGAAGAGTGGTAGAGCAGAGTAGCCAAATGAACTCATTAAACCAGAGCAGCCTCTAAGCATTTGGTCTCTGGGACACATATCTGCAGCTCTGCTGAGCAGTAGCTATCAAATTCTGTCTGTCCTCTGGGCATGTGATAATTGAGCACAGTCAGGCCCAAGAGTTCTTACCTGTCAAAAGCTGGAGAGCACAGCATAGGAAAATAGAGATTCCTTGTTCAGATCTGGAGTATGAAGTGATTTGAGAGTGAAACAAGTGGCATCCGAAAAATCCACATCCTTTCTGGTGAATGCAGCCTGGAGTTGCATGACAAATGGATCTTTAGCCAGGGACCTGAAAAGTTGTTGGATGTGTATTACCCAGATACATTCAGAAAGTAGAGATGATATTCATATGGTGAGTAGCTCTCATTCCTTTTCATTTGATTATGAAAACTTGGAAAGTACTTGCTCTGCATTTGGATTTTGTCAATTTATTAATTTACCTTAATCAGACTAAAGGAGTAGAAAGTTTGCCTTCACTAGGTATCTTGGCTTGTATCAGGTGTTTGGAAAACATGAAGATACACTTCTCAGGTTGCAAAAATGAAAAAATGTGGTACATAAAACATACATGAAATTCTCAGCACTCAGGTAAGCCTTCCCTACTCGGAGTCCAGAGTACAGTCTTACTGACAGGGCAGACAATTTATGTAACGTACCACGCACAAGATCTGTGCAACTACATCAAAGTCTCCCTAATGATCCCTCTTCTACATCATCTCTGCCCTTTCTCAGATGGCATTTCCATCCTTAAGTCAGGGACTTTCTCCCTTGCACCTCCTTGCCTGAAGTAATTCATGTGAAGCTGAATGCTGCCATTACTTCAAAGCTTTCTTGCAAACCTTTCTGATGCTTAGTGGGAAGCATGCATATTAGCAGCATCTACATTTTACATACCAGATTTACAGGCATGATTTTTCTGCAATCTCTTTTTTTTTTTTTTTTTTTTTAAGGTTTGAACGCCTAACACTTAGGTCTGCACTCCAGTAAATCCCCGTTTCTGGCCTTTGTCCTCATGGTGGACTTCAGCTTATCAGATGTCTGCTGGAAATGCAAAGCAGCATAGAGGAAACAGTCGAGGAGGTTCCTGGACTGTGTGGAAGATAACTTCCCCACGCAACTGGTGTGTGCACCAGCTGGGGAAGCTGCCCTGTTGGACCTGCTGTGTGTGAACAGAGGAGGACTCTGGGTGATGTGATGGTCAGCAGCTGTCTTGGGTACAGCAGTCATTAAATGATAGAGTTTTCTATTCTTGGAAAACTAAGGAGGGGGCTCAAAAGAATTGCTGTCTTGGACTTCCAATGGGCAGGCTTTGTCCTGTTTAGGAGCCCTGTTGTTAGAGTCCCTTGGGAGGCAGTCCCAAAGGGCAAAGGATTCCAGGAGAGCTGGATGTTCTTCAAGAAGGGACTTTTAAAGACACTGGAGCAGACTGTCTCCATCTGCCAAAAGACTGGCGTGGCTGAACAGAGAGCTCTGTCTGGAACTCAGGAAAAAACAGGAGAGTTGATGACCTTTGGAAGAAAGACCAGGCAGCTCAGCAGGACTACAAGGACCTTGTGAGGTTATGCAGGGAGGAAATTGGAAGGACCAAAGCCCAGCTAGAACTTAATCTGGCTACTGCATATAAGACAATAAAAGATGTTTCAATAAATATCTTTGTGACAAACGAAGGGCCACGGAGACTCTCCATCCCTGGTCGGATGGAAGGGGAAACACGGTAACAGAATGAGGAAAAGGCTCAGGTACTCAATGCCTTCTTTGCCTCAGTCTTTAGTAGTAAGACCAGTTGTTGTCTGAGTACCCAGCCCCCTGAGCTGGGACACAGGGGCAGGGAGCAGAGTGAAGCCCACATAATCCAAGGGGAAGTGGTTGGTGAGCTGCTACACCACTTAGACAGACACAAGTCTCTGGGGCTGTGTGGGATCCACCCAAAGGTGCTGAGCTGCTTGTGACTTGGACAGGTGCACTGTTTGCAGGGTAAAAAGTTGGCTAGATGGTCAGGCCCAGAGGGTGGTGCTTAATGGAGGCCAACTGGTGGCCAGTCACTGGTGGGGTTTCCTGGGGCTCAGTATTTGGGCCAGTCATGTTTAATATCTTTATCAATGATCTGTACAAGGAAATTGAGTGCACCCTCAGTCATATTCCAGGTGACACCAAGTTGGGTGGAAGTGCTGGTCTGCTGGAGGGCAAGAAGGCTCTGCAAAGGGATCTGGACAGGTTGCATTGGTAGGCCAAGGTCAATTGTATGAAGCTCAATGAGGCACAAAGTGCACTGGGGTCACAACAAGCACATGCAGCACTATGCGCTTAGAGAAAGAGTCGCTGGGAAGCTGCCTAACAGAAAAGGACCTGGGAGTGCTGTTCAACAGCTTGATAAACACAAGCCAGCAGTGTGCCCAGTTGGGCAACAAGGCCAGTGGCATCCTGGCCAATATCAGTAAGAGTGTGACCAGCAGAACCAGGGCAGTGATTGTCCCCCTGTATTTGGCACTCGTGAAGCCAGTCCAGTTCTTGGCCCCTCACTACAAAAAGGATATTGTGGTGCTGAAGCATTATCCAGAGAGGGGCAACAGAGCTGGTGAAGGGGCTGGAACACAAATCTTATGAGGAGTGGCTGAGGGAGCTGGGGTTGTTTATCCTGGAGAAAAGGAGGCTCAGAGGAAACTTAGTCACTCTCTACAACTGCCTGAAACGAGGTTGCAGCAAGGTGTGGGTCAGTCTCTTCTTCCAAGTAGCAAGCAATAGGACAAAAGAAATTGGCCTGCAGTTGTATCAGGGGAGGTTTAGATAGGATATTAGAAAAAAGATTTTCAGTGAAAGGGTTCTTGAGCATTGTAACAGGCTGCCCAGGGAAGTGGTTGAGTCAACCAACCCTGGAGGTATTTAAAAGACATGCACATACAGTGCTTAGGGACATGGTTTAGTGGTGAAGTGGGCAGTGCTGGGTTAATGGTGGAATTCAATGATCTTATAGCTCTTTTTGCAACCTAAATGAATCTGTGATTCAATGACATTACTCCAAGGTATCCAAAGGATAGTGGAGAGGCTCCTTTATTTTACTGCATAAGCTATGTTGGAAACTGGTGTCTCCTGGAAACTTAGGTATCTCAGGAGAAGATGTATTTTCCAGGACCTTGTGACAGCAGCAGCTGATAATCCTTGTAATTCAAAAGAAGCATGTAAATAGGGTGAAAGTCCTACCTAGTGCAGGGCAAATTCACACTCTCTTTTTCCTGACTACAAGTTTTCCCAAAGGCACCTCCAATCAACATGGATAAAATGCATAAAATGTTTTAAGGTCAATCAATCATTTAAATGCCTTTTACATTCTATTAAAATCAGATACGCAAAAAACTTCAGCACACCTGCCATTTCTGTTGTGAAAACCTGACACAGTGTGAGCCCTATGCCTCCATGCTTCCACGCAGTGTTCCTCTCTGTCAGCCTGAGATGCTCAAATTTTATGGAAGCCATATAGCTTCCATAAAGCCAAAAACAACAATCTTAATATAGAAACAGATGCACACTTGCAGGAGACAGAGATGAGGTAGTTAAATGGTGGTCTTTTCTAAGGCTGTCTATGCTTAGATGTGCTAAAGGCAGCACTACCCAGTCATAATTTTATTGGACTCTATGTATGACACTTTGGAAACATCTGTTTGAACTGACTTATTAATTATTTCCAACTTTGCTTTTCCAGCAAAATACCATGCTCTCTACATTTCTGCTTGTAAGCTTTGGAGTGACATATTCTAGCCAACCGAATTATACATGAATCCTACCAAAGCATTTTTTGAGATTGATCCTGAATTTCTGTGGCAAAAAATGCTTTGGACTTACACATCAAAATGTATTTGTAATAACATAGGTATCTGCCATTTTCTAGTTAGAAGTTAGATGGATTTTCCACACTCTTGGAAATAATTGTCTCACACTGTTTTGTCTAACCTGAGCATGATAGACAGAAGTCTTTAAAGTATGTTCTTCAAAGTATTACCAAGCTTGGCAAGCTGAGCCTAAATTATGTCATCACTGCAGAGCTGCTGTAAACTTTTAGGTAGATTTTGCTCCAAATTTCCCCACTCAAAAAATGCTCCCTTGACATTTCAGTGATGATCATTTGATGGGTGTCCTGGTCTGGAAAGTAACTCACTGTCAGGTTATGCTAACCTGAATGCAAACCACTTTGCTTAGCTCCAACTTAGAGATACCTCAGAACAGCAATGGTAGAAATAACACTTGGCAAACTAGGAGCAAAACTCCAGCTATGCAGGAGGCATTTAAGTTTTGACTACATGTTTAATTTCTACATTTTTGTACCATCCTCAAAGTATTCCGGCTTGCACCTGCTGCTTTGTTTACTGTGAAGCTTAGGGCACAGTTCGAATAAAAGGCACGACACCTGCCTGATGTGGGGCATGAACCTGTTATAAGCTGACTTCTTAAGCATAGCTTGCACCAAAAAATATTGTGGTGACTTGCACTGTGCAGACTTTTGGTATGTGAGTGTTACCTGCACCATTTTAAGAATGGATGTACCACAGGTGGCCTGGGGAAAACCTTGGTCTATCTTTCAAGGAAAGGGAAGGATGTGAAAGGAGAGCAAAATTAGATTTGTGCACTCTGATCAGGCTCAGGTCCTGTCACAGCTCAGTATTTTCGCCCTTTGTCTCGTAAATATTTTCTGTGCATTGGGAGACATAGTCCGTGTTCAGAAAACAGAGTAGGAAACGACACTGCTGTCTTGCTCTGCATGCAGCAGCAAGGGGCAGCCTCAAGGAGAGCCTGGGTGGGCTTGTGCTAGATACTGACTTCCGCTGTCACTGCCCACACAAGCCACTTGCAAGCCTCCTAATCCTTGCAAGCCACAGCTGCCTTATGAGGGAGGAGCAAAACTGGCATCCAGCCCACAACATTAGAAGATTTGGGACACCCTGTTGTTGCCATTTTAATTTCTGAGGAGGCAGTTTGCCTTGACACTTACTTCTCTTCCTACCTCCCGCTGTTTCTTTTTTTACAGTCCTCACATCCTGAAAGCAATATAAACTTTGCCAGGTTAGTCAGGCTTTTGAAAAATCTAGAATGAGCTAAAGCATTTCACAGCACTCCGGACTGAACTTAACCATTCACCAGGAAACTGCTGTGCTTAGGAGTCACCATCATTCTGAACAAACACAGATGGAGTTAGCATTCTTTCAATCCAGTTCCATAAAAAGCTTCAAGAGCTCAGTTTCAAATGACTGAAGTAATTTCCGTCAAATCTGGCTTGGCATTAGATTTCAGCAAGTTGCAAAAAAAATACACAGAAGTGAAATACTGAAGTGTGAAAAGAAATTGATTCCCTGTCAAGTTATGTTGCAGATGTGCACAAAATCTTATTGCAGCATGCACCCTGACTTTTGTGCATGATTTTAACACATGTTGAAAGCTAGATATAGGGATGTGACTAAACTTTTTTTACTATGCTTCTTCCTGCAGAAACCACACATGGAATGCTTCAATCCTACAGGATTTTATTTGGAAACTTCATTTTCATAGTTTGGATTTTTTTTCACCTTTGTGACATATCAGGAATAGCACAAAGCATGTGAGAGAGCTTATGGAACTTGTAATTCACATTTAATTAGACAGTAAAGATCTATTATTCCCACTCTGGTACAAAGGATTCAGAAAGAAGCATATAAAACATACAATTATTTCTCAGAAGATGACCTATATTCCAAATAATAAGCCATATTTACAACTCTGCTGATATGAAATGCAGAGTTTATCCAATAGTCTGTCCATCACTGTTTCCTCTACCTTGGTATGATTTACAGCAATGTTGATACTTCAGGCATCTGGTGATATAAAAATCAGAGCAAGGTGTTTTCTGAGTGACTTACATATTTCACACAATTTCCATTGTATACCTTTGTCCTCTGGGGACAGTGATGGTGTTAGAAACTTGTGTAATTGTTTTAGGGAAAGTTTTTCAATTTTGGATTAACCAGCTGAAATCCATGTAGTGGTCCAAAGTATCAGCTACTTCTGTGATCAGAGCACTATGGTCCTCTTACAGATCATCATTTGAAGCTGCATTTTTACAAAATTAATTATTAAATGTTCTTCTAACAGTTTATAGATTTAAGTAGTTTAAAGAAGGGGAAAGCATCACAGTTTTCTCTATTTCTGCTCTCTTTCCTGGCAGCTTCCTCTGTCCATTCTCTTATATGGCCCATCTACCCCATATTTTCTATTTTACAGCTGCTGACACATTTTTCAAAGCTTTAACATCTTCAGGTCAAAGGGCACAGCAAGCTTCTGTACTACTCCAGCACAGGTGAGTCTGTCTCAAAATAACTGGGACAGGTGGACAGTCTTTTTCTATTCCCTATATGTGGTTCAATTACTGTACTAATTTCTTTACTCTACCTAGAAGGGCCCTTCAATAAGACACATGCAGGCTGTTAAGAAACAAATGGGTCACCATCATATTATCAGAGGGTGCATAGTCTCTTCATGCTTCCTTTGAAAAGAGAAGCTTCAGGGATGTTTTTAAACATTGTCCTTAAACGTTAGATATAACTGTTTCCCAAAAAATAGCAGAGTTTCAAGTGCAGTTATATGTATGAAAAAAAGACTATTTGCCCACTTATTGACATAATTAAACTCTTTTAAACTTTGTAACATAATGCAGGGGAGCAAATGATGTGGGTTACTGCATTCAGAAGTATTTTACTGAGGTGAAGGTTCACGATTCGTTTAGGACCCAAATAGCTGTCTTGGATGACTCTGGCACTTCCTAACTGAAGTGTTAGGTAGTATAATGAAATTTCAAGGCAAAGAAAAACACATATAGCTTGTGCAGTTGTGAAAGAAGTAAAATCTTGACAGGTAGGTCTCAACCTAACAATTACCATTACAAGGTCCATTAGTCAAGTAGAAGTCCCACTCAGGTAACACTACATGGAACATAGTGGACTGGTTTCCTGTGACAGTTTCTCTTTACTGCTGACCAGCATAGAGCCATGGAGATTGTGTTTATTTCACCAAGGAAAGCAAGCCTGTTACTAGAATAACAAAAAAGAAATCTAAATTCAGGGTGAAGAGCCAAACATGGTCTGAGCTGGACATGGTTTGCAAATGATGCAAAAGAAACACGTTAAGCCACATTTTGCCTAAGAATGGAACAGCATTATTGTTGAGTATGGTTATTCATTTATCAAAGGACAACGTCTTTTCTCTTTCTGCAGGTGAAATTACTGTAACCTATTTTCAAAGGAAGAATGGTACAACTGCCAGTTTGATACTAGTATTTGAGCACTTTGCCTGCACAATTCAGGGACCGTCTTTTGTGTAGGTCCAACCAAGGTGTTACTGAAGAAAACAGTATTTCAGTGTGGTATTCTTGAAAGGCTTGAGCCTTCTCGATCCAGCTAGCTGAAAAGTTAGATTCCGTGCTGATCATGATAACTGAGCACCACTAAAGTCAAGATGATAATTTATATTAGTTGGGCTTATGGAACACTGAGCCTTACAACTTCCCAAAACAAAGCTTGCTATTTAGCTATCTGACTTTTGTTACATTGTGGCAGTTTTTCTGCTCACAAAGGAACCATTCATTATCATGGTAACACTAACAGATTGAAGCAAAAGCCCCAAATATCCTGCTTCTTAGGAAACAAGCATAAGTGCTGCTCAATTTGGGACATGGGGGAAGAGAAGAAAAGGTCTACAAAGCTGCAGTAGGGGTTGTGGTCCAGCAGGAGAGTAGGTGGGGAGTCTTGCATGGCTACTGACTGCCAGACAAAGTTTTTATGGCTATAAGCAGCATCGGGACTAGGCAGCCTGACCAAGCACTCTGACCCAAAGGAAAGCAGGATTTCTGCAAGTAAAGAGAAATAGACCCCGAATCTACCCATGCTCATTTCTCCTAGTGGCTTCACTGGGGCAAACTGACAGATCAAGGCAAGGAAACTGCTAAATAATCTCCAAAATTATATTTTGCATTTCAACAGTAGTTTCTGGGAAGTTCTGCCCCACATAGTACAAGCCTTTTTTACCTTTGAATTTTACTTTGTTTTTTCCCAGACATTACTCTTTAACATATGTAGGGCACCATGCCATGTGTGTCACATCTTTCGTGCACATGATCTATATGTTTATAAAATTCCCCTGTTTGTCACAGGAAAGTATAGTAATCCAGTGAAATCCAGGAAAAGCAAGATTGGAAAAATCTTTCAAGATTAAATACTCCTTTAATGAAAATTAAATAACTTCAGTCCTGGAAATTCTTTCTATTTTTGCAGTAGAGGTATCACAGAAAGCATTTATTAATGCAACCATTACTATTAATGCAACCATTACTATTACTGAAATTCTTTTGGAAATTTTCGGTTCTCTAGACTATGCAGAAAAAATTCATCTCTGTGTGTTTCTTATGTGAATAACCAAAATGATCTATTTAGTTCTTCATGACAGCTTCTTACTAACAGAGCTTTCCTCCGGTGTTTCCAGAGCCCAAGATACCTGAATGTTTAAGGACTTATCTCTATGACTTTTGCCTTATCTCATGTAAACGTCTGCCAGGAAGGAACTGGGCTGTCAACTTCGTCCTGTCAAAAAACCTTCTAGTGCCATGAGCTGAAGGCAGGTTCCAGTTGTTAAGTCATTCTGGCCTGAGCTGAATTTAAAGGCAGGCTCCTGTAGCTAACGGAAGCTGCTGGAGGCAACTACTCAGCAAAAGGCATTAAAATCATATGTCTCATAATTATTCTTTTGACTCAATTACCCATTTACTCTTTATTTTTATATCCAGTGGAACCTGAGGGCAACAAATACTGCGTAAGGGGAACAAATCCTGTATAATAGTTCTTGTTTTGGTACATTCACTTAGTGGTGATTTATTAAGGGCTGCTGAATAAGCCTGATTAAAATGCATAAACAGTTCTGAACAGTAAACAACCATGTCTAAAGATGAAAAAATGGGACCCACATGCTGTGCATGGAAATTGCCCTTAACAACATGGCCTATTGTTGAACAGATAGGAAGCCAAAGGTTGCTTGTAATCAAATTTGAAGTTTCCCATCACTTATAAAAGCAACACTTCCTTGTGTAAACGTTTCAATTTGTTGTTGTTGAAAACTGCTTCCTGACTTAATCCCTACAGGAACACACAAATTCTTTGATTGTCAGGTAGAAAGACAATTTTAGATAAAGTAACTTTTAGATTTAGACTAAGTAAAATAAATATGCTTTGCCTGAGCATTCCTGCAGCAGTAAAATCTGCATATTTTCCTGAGATTAATTAGAAAAAAAGGACTCATTGCATCATTTTAATCTCTTCTGAAAATTTCTTCTGTTCTTGCAATTAAAATAATACCTAATAGCAGAGACACAGTGTACAGTACAAAGCCTCCTAACTTTGTACAGCTGCAAGAAGCTCCCTGCAGATTTCTTATTTTTCCCTTGATTAACAAAGTTAATTAATTACAGAAATTTTCATATTAAATATCTGATCTAATCTACCCTAAATAAAGTAGTCTTTCCATTTTCGGGGGCTTTGAGTCATGCTTGGAGCAAACACAGGTACCTTTCAAAAAATAAAAGTTGCTTTCAATTACTTCGACAAATACAGCTTCAGAGCAAGGAAGCCCAAGCCTTAAATCAACTGTAAATGCCATTACATTTCCCTCTGGAGGCAACAGGAGCTTTGTCAGAGGCTTCCAGAGAGCCTGGATTTCACCCACTGCATTTGAGGTCTTTGAACAAAATGATGTCTTCCTAGCATAGTTAAACCTTTTTTTTACTTCTGTAACAAATAGAAGCAAATTTCATTTAACTATGTCCTCATGTTTAAAACATGATTCTCTATTATCTGTTGTCTTTGGAAGGTCCTAGAGACTTAAAGGCCCCTAACAACTGGAGAAGGTCAAGGAAGGCAAATGTTGCAACCATCCCCCAAAAGGCTGGGAAACTACAAGAGCTAAGAGGACCTTGTGAGATTCAGCAAGGGAAAAGTTGAAGTGCTGTCCCTTAGAGTGAAGCATCCCTGCAGCAGTCCAGGCTGGGGAACAGCTCTGCAGGAATGGCCCACCCTGGGGGCCCAGTAGGCAGATGTGTGCCCTGGCAGCAAGGACAGCCAGGCTGCCTCAGGTGTGAACAGGGATGCAGCCTTTGGGCTGTGGGAAGGGACTGTTCCCCATTCCTCCATCCTTGTTAGACTACATCTAGATACTGCATCCACTTTTGAGCACACCAATGCAAGAAAGAGATTGGTAAACAGGAGTGAGTTCAGCATTGTCTCCAAGCTAACTGGGGTCTGAAGAACTTGTCCAGTGACCAGAAAACTGAAGGAACTGGGCTTGTTCAGCTTGACACAGACACAGCCTCAGAGGGCAATCAACAGCCCCCCGGTACCTCTGGGGAGGTTAGCATGAAGATCGAGTCAGGCTCTTCACAGCAGAGCACAGAGAGAGAGCAGGAGGCAACAGGTGTTAATTGAAACAAGGAATTTACACTGGATAGAAGGAAAAAAATTCCCATAAGGGCAGTTCGGCAGTAGAAGAAACTGCCTAGAGAGGCTGTGCAGTCTTCATCCACAGAGATTTGTAAGACCTAACTGGATAAAACCCTGAGCAACCTGCTCTGAATTCAGAAGTGACCCTGCTATGAACAGAAGATTGGACTATTGACATCGTGAGGTCTTTCCAGCCTGAATTGTCTTATGATTTATTCTAGTATTCAGGAACAAAGTTCCTGGTGACAGGTCTGTGTAAACTATGCTGCATTTTTTAATCATGTTGTAATTGTGACTATTCCATATAGTAGGCTTTACACCATTTTTGGACCTCAAGATAAAGCTTCCTGAGCTGAGAGAAGGTGGGGAAGAAACAGTATTTCTAGATCTTTCTGTGCAACCTCTACAAACTTTATTTATGGGTCCTTATATTGTGATAAGACAAGGATCCACAAAACCTCAAGTCCTTGTGTATTTGGGCATCTTCTGGGTAAAAAATATTAATTCCTATTTTTGCAGATAACCCTTTTTAAACCAAAATACTGTTTTGGTTTTTTTAAATTTTGTGTATCACGTGCCATGGCACTTAAGCTGAGCACAGTGAGGACTAGGAGGTCTGTGGGGCAGGAGAGAAGGCATTAAGAATAGCTTCACTCTGTGAGCCGGGGGTGACTCCTCACATTCCACTGTGGAATGTGGAAAAATTCTAGGCTTAGCATTAGCTGACCTGAGGCTGACCATCTATACACTTGGCTAAAGCATAAAAATAGGTATCATCTTTTAACTGAATGTCTGTTGGCTAAAGGAGGCCCTAACTACTGTGTTTAATCTGGTTTTCTATCCATTATACACACCTGGATTCTGTTGAACAAAAAGGACGCTTACAGAAATTTTGGTGAAACAAATCCTACATGTGTGCTCTAGTGAAGGCTTAGGCCTGTGACAAACATGGGGATGTCGACCTCTGCCTTGGGGTGACACAATCCCATAGTGTGAGTGAACTCATTTTCTCATGAACTCATGAGGTGTTTAACTCTTGAAAATACACGTTTTGTAGTTGCCCAGAAGCTGGTGAGAAATTTTTTGGGGCCAATGCCATACACACAGGCATGTATAATCATACTTCAAAGGTTATGTCTGGTAAGGATCTGGCTGAAACTGTATGATTAAAACTTCCAAGGGTTTCTGCTAGAAGCTAATAACAGCAAAAATGAATATAGTCCATAGGAGGGTATTTATATCTTTGGAAATTAACTATTTTATAAGTAGTGTGAACCAGCATTGCTATTTTTTGTCCTAACCATAGGGTTACACAGGCTTTATGAAAACAAATATAAAAATGAAAGCTCTATCTAACCTCTGTTATGGGTCTTGCCCAATTTGGGAATTTCACTTAAGAAATTCATAAGTTAAAATTAGTGAAAAGATATTTTAGGAATACTTTTCAAATAAAAATATCATTCCTTGTTTTGGTGTACTGATGTCTTTTTCCTGACACGGACCCTTATTTCAAGCATGTGTTAATACTGATAAGCTTTCACTTAAGATTAAGATTATACTTTAAATATTTTAAAAGTGATGAGATTCAGAGTGTCATGGGGTGCAAGGCTGTAAGCATAAACCATGCTATGGTGAAAATACAGGACTATATATAAGAAATCCTTTTTTTCCTTCTTTTTATTCCTTGCAGGCTGCCAGGGAAAGAACTGCCTTTTCTGTAGATTAGAAGCTCCTCATATATGAGATACACTCTGTTACTACCTGTACTCCATGTCTTTTGCATTCTTTGCCTGTCTGCTTTTGAAGTGAGGCCAAATTAACATATCAAACTGTAGCTGTTCATTTATGGTCTCCAAGAAAACAAATAGCAAAGAAGATATTTCCTTTCCCAAATTTTTACAGGTATCAAGTGTTGTATTTGAATTTCTGTTTTACTCTAAAAACCTTTTCTCTAATTAGTTTTACAGAAATGGAAGAATAAATTTTGACAATAAATATGGTCTAAGATTCATTACTTTAAATTATCGGTACTTCCAACATTCATTTTCTTTCTTTTCACTAGAATTCGAGCTTACAATTTTTTTCTGCTTTGCACACAGGTACATTTGTTACAGAGTGTTTATATATTACTGGAGGGAATTCTAAACCTAATTCCCAGTACAGTTCTTGTGAAATCCCTACATTTATATCCATTTAATACAGTTCTCATTTAGGGAACCCTTTTTCCCCAATGTAAGATGCCACCATCAATACTACATTTAATGATGGTGCACATCAATCTTTTATGTGATGCTAAATCAGAAAGCCTCTTTGTAGTCAGCTTAGGATGTCTCCTACTTCACACCTGTCAGTTTTCATTGTCTTTCCCATGAAGAAGTTAATCATGTTAGTTAAACAATTTTCCCTTCATATATCCATGCTGACTAGTGCATATCTGTTCATATGTTTGCCAGTTATCTTTCCAAGTAATTACTGAAACAATATCTGTGGTTTGCTTGGCTTTTCTTTAGTAAAACAAATTCTACCTATGTAGCATGTATTTGAGAGATCAGTTAACTGAAACACTGGGTCAACAGGAAGAAACTATTTAAGAGATATACTAATATAGCAAAGAAGTGTAGTTGCCAGGGAATGGAACTCTGACATCTTTCCCATGTGTTATTTAACCTATCACTGTCATTCTGTCTGTCCTATGTACATAAACTGTGATTCTGCATTAGCCACCTATAAGAACATTACTGCACGCAGTAACCTTTATTTAAACCCTCTTCTCAAAGAAGTCAAAAGGATGTGATCAATTACTCAATTAAGGTAGATTGTAATCTATCCAGGTATTTGCATAGCACCTACTCCTTTGTATACAATTACTTCTTCTTTCTTTGCACACACTCACATCATTTAAATGTCTTACTTTATACTCTGAAGAAGAAAATAACATCTTAATGGTGCCATGTTAAGAGTCATTACAGCTAGTCAAACACTTCCTGACAAAAGTTTTAGTTGGAAAACACTCACTTGAAAATACCACGATCATTTTTGCCTAAAAGTTCTTTAACAAAACTGAAAACTTGTATTATGTTACTATCGTCACTTGATTTTGATGCTAAAATACCAAGTAATCGCTAATCTGTGTGAAGCAGTAAAATCATATACAGTAAAATCCAGGGGCAACATTAACCTGAAATTTCCCTGTGTAGGAACTGATAATGTCCCAAGTTGGGAATGCAATTTCCAAAGGTCAGAAGTGATCATGAAATAAGTTACTTTCAGGATCTATGACTATATTGTTTTCTGACTGTCCTCATACCATCTTTAATGGGAGGTCATTTTTATTCTCAAGCTACTTGAAATATATTATTGCCAGTCACTGCTCCAGGATCTTCTCTTTGTCACTTTCAGGCTTTTCTTTGACATTTATCAGCTGCTGACAATATGGGGGTTTAGATTATTGTGTCCAACTTAAAAAATGTTATGCTGCTTTGATTAAAAGTCCAGTTACCTCTCTGATTTTTTTCCTAGATATCAAACCCTGTGTTTTAGTATAGTTTCATAATTCGTCTTGAAGATGCATTTGTAATATCCTAGCATCATTTGCCCTTATTAGACTTTAGCCCAATCTTTGCACTGCATGCATTAATTTCTTCATTTCAAATCCCATGTAATCACCCTTTCCTTTGTTCTTATTTAAACCTGCCTTCATGATTTTTTTGCCATTTGATACCACACTAGAATATCTAGTACTCTTATGTAATTGATTGAGACCATACCATTGTTTGAGGTTCTGTTGAATTTTATGTATGATCCTTTATAGGTGCTGCACATCTGGTTTATTTTTCACAAAATTAACACTAGAAAGCATCAATTTATTTTACACCTATTCTGGTTGTCCTATTAGTTATCCTAAGTACTGTTGTTATATTATTCTTACTATGCTGTATCACTTTTACATTTTTGGTGTTAATATAATTGGAACATCTAGAGATCAGCTATTCATGGTCTATTGTACAAAGAGCTGTATATGCAGATATGAAAGTCAGTATGAATTATATTTAGCCATAGTTACATTATAAGTATTCATTGAGAGCGCTTATAAACCTCAATTTCACAGAATCACAGAATGGGTAAGATTGGAAGGGACCACAGCAGGTCGTTGATCCAACCTCCCTGCTCAAGCAGGGTCATCCTAGAATACATGGCACAGGATTGTACCCAGACAGTTTTTGAATATCTGGAGGGAGACGCCACAACCTCTCTGGATAATCTGTTCCAGTGCTCAGTCACCTACACAGTAAAGAAGTTCTTTCTCGTGTTTCCTCTTGTCCTATTGCTCGGCACCACTAAGAAGAGCCTGACTCCATTCTCTTGACACCCTCCCGTCAGATAATGATAGACATTGATAAAGTCTCCTCTCACTCATCTCTTCTTGAGGCTGAACAGGCACAGCTCCCTCAGCCTTTCCTCCTAAGAGAGACGCTCTGGTCCCCTTATCACCTGTGTCACCATCTGTGTCACCCTCCGATGGATCCCCTCCAGGAGCTCCATGTCTCGCTTGTGCTGAATAGCCCAGAACTGAGCACAGCACTCCAGATGTGGCCTCGCCAGGGCTGAGTAGATGGGCAGGATCACCTCCCTTACCCTGTTGGCAATGCTCTTCCTAATGTAGCCCAGAATTCCACTGGCTTTCTCGGTGTCCTCTGTTACCAGGGCCTCCCCTCCACTTAGTAACAGGCCCACATTATCCTTTGTTTTCCTTTTGTTATTGATGTATTTGAAGAAGCCCTGCTTGTTGTCCTTGACATCTTTGGTGAGATTTAATTGCAGGTGAGCCTTGGCCTTACTCGTCATATTGCTACTTACTTTCAAGTAAGCCTGAAGAAGACTTTCAAATTGAGCAGCACTATCAGATAGAGCTATTTTTTTTGCTTCTCCCATCTCACCAAGGACTTGCCCCCAGGCACCTAAGCATGAAATTCTGGTGAACACAATAGAACCCAAAGTAAAGATGCCACTTATTTCAAGAAATTGTTTCATCTAAGATGCAAATACTACTCAAAAAATGTTGAAAGATAATGTTACACACAATCTCTGCCTATTTAAGAATGCTAATAAATCTATACAGGAAATATTAAAATTGTCAATGACCTATAGTTGATTTTTATGCTACACTTTATCTAACAAGCCTTCAAGCAGCATAAATTTGCTGTTAAAAAGCAATGACTTTTACCAGATTTCGTTCAATTAACTGCTGACTTAACTCTTCCTCTGCATTGTAATTAAGAGCAACAGCAGCTGGCAGAATAGCTTCTACGTTTGTTTGTTTGTTTTGTTTGTGAGAGAACAAAGTGAAATTTACAAATTACTGATATGATAGCTTCAGGAGCCTTCCTGTTTACAGTGTTTTGTCCGTGTGTCAGATTAGATAAATTTGGAGGACAAAGGCCAAAATCCTAGGCCACAATCAGACATTTACTGCAGAAATGACACTGCTTAAATGCTACTGCCACTTCAAGCCCCCTATCTCTGCATCCCCAAAGCAGAGATGCCAAAATAGATTGTGTAACTGGCTCTGGAACTTCCTGAATCCAAATATCAGCAGTATCAGATCAATTTAATTGTCTGTAAAAGCTGTTAGGATAAACTCAGTGACTGCAATGAAGACAGTATGAGTCTTCACATGAGCCATTTTGGACAGGCTGCTGTTTGAGGCTATGTTGAAATTGCTTTTACCGGGTTTCATGTTTTGTCCTTTGGCCCTGCCACTTGTTGAAGGTACTGAAAAGGTGTAGGTGGCTGCTATCTTCAAAAAATCACCTTTCATACTGCATGTGACCCAGATGACCAGTGATTCCTTCCCTTTTCTACTTCATCTAATTGCATCCCCCTCAACATTTCCATTTATTCTTTGGATTGCCTTTGAGTGCGATGCAGAATTTTCCATTGCCCTCTTCATCTCCTCCTGTAATCCCTTTCAAAATTGTATTCACCATTTTACTTAAGGGTAAACTGCAATGAAAGGGTTGTGGGCTGGGACTAAGAAACTCCCAGAGATGTAAATTTACAGGTCGAGAAAATGACATAGAGATGGCATAGCAACTAAAAAGTAACCAAACTGTGGCTGTGGAGATTTGAGGACTTAGCTTTGTAATGGCTGACAACAAGCAGGACACAAGCTTTTCCATGCTAGGCTGTAGGAGTGAATAAATCCTACCTAATATGTCAGGCAGGGATCATTGACCAAGAATTAACTGCAAACTTATTTGTCAGCAAATGTACAATATTCCTGAACTGTAACACTGACCCAAATCCACTCTGGTGAATCTGAAGAGATATGATATTTCCTTAGCAGACTGTTTTGTTTGTATTTATTTTACATCATATCCACTGATGGCACCAAATTGACTTACATGGTAGCTCTTTCTGAAATAGAAAAATTACACATGGACTAACAAAACTAGTTTTGCTCATAACCAAGATATACAGATGTCACGCAGTGCTACTTTTCTGTTGCTGTTATACTAAAACAAATTAACAAATTCTTGCTATATGTTTCTCCACTGATTTCATAGTGTCATGTGTATCAACATAAGGGAATAGTAGGAATACCCACCTATATGCCATTTATGTGCAAACAACAATTTCCTTACTTCAGATTTCACATGTGGCCAAACCCAAAGCTGTCGTTATTTTAATGCCAGTTGCCCTTTCTTAAAGCAAAACATCTCACGGAGAATGTGGCAAATGGCCAGGATGCTACATAGCTTCCCCTGATGTAATGATACCTTATTGTGAAATATTAAAAGGAATCTTCACCAGACAAAATTATCTACACAATTTTTCTGTTTGCCTGAAAAATAGAAAGCCCTTAGGATTTGGTGTAAAATGAGTCCCTTTGGTCTAAAAATCTGTTGTTCCTGTGTTTATGGAAAGTGTGGAAATTCTGAAAAGTATACGAAAGGTTGCCACCCTGCCAGCTGGCTGCTGCTGCCCAAGGCAATGAGCATCAATTTTCAAAAAGTGAGAATGATTTAAAAATCAGTACTTTGGGGTTTCATGTCAGAGTCTTAAATATAAAAGAATCCACATTTAAAATATGGTTGAGACACTACCCACATCGTTGTGCTCAGAGACTGGATACCACAAAAGCCTAAGTGATCCATTGATGATATAGGGAGCTGTTACTGAACCCAAAGCCATAGTGAACTGTGCTAGCAGCCGCTAACAGCGCACAGCAGATTCACCAATGATTCTGACATTTTGTGGAGACAGGTCTGCAGACGAACTCCAGCCCAAGAGGCACAAACTTGTTTCATTAGTGGCAGAAGAGAAAGCAGTTCCTTATTCTTATCTTGGTTAGGGTCGGACTCTGACAGCCTTCTGCAGCTTTTGTAGTTCCTTACTCTTTCGGTAACTCAGCTACAATCTAGGTGAAAAGGAGCATTATTCAAGGCAGGTAAACAAAGCAGAACCTGGCCCTCTGTCAATAAATGATTTGCGAAAAGGTCCCTTAAAAATGTACTGCAAATGACTGTTTGCTTGCCTTGAGGCAGCAAACAAAGACAACCTCCAAATCGAACTGTAGCATTTGGCAAGTGTAATCTAACCAGTGTATTTCAGTTGATTTCAAATACGCTGTCCTAAGTGAAATGGGAATTTCAAGAAAGCAGAGTTAAAAGATGCTGGCAAATGAATCTCTGCTACAAAGGCTGAAATGGGGGATTACAAATGAGTGATCCCTTTAGTTAGCCTGCTAAATTGGTGTGCAGGCCTGGAAAAAGGGAACAATGCGCACCTCCTGACACCAGGCTGTTTGTCTGGTGAGTATCCCTCAGTGCAAATGTTGGTACTGTGTGAGTATTTTTTGTGTTTCTATAAAGTCCTAATGAGCTCCTTGGGTGAGAGTGAAACCCCTTGCTTTTTCACACTGTGCTCAAGACCCTTAAACTTCCTGGGGTCAGGCCTAAAGAAAGGGTAATGGACCATGAGGTCCAGCTTAATAGACCCGATATTAACACAGCAGCAAGAATGTCATCAAATGCAAAGTTTAGGGCAGGCAGTGAATGAAGTATTTGTTACACTTAAATAATATACAAAGATTATAACAGAGTAGTAGCACTATATCAATGTCATCATGCGGGACTTTGAAAATCCCCCATGTATGAAATAACTTTGCAATGCATCCTTGTATAATAAACACCACAATTTACCTACATGTCCTAAAAGATTAATTACATTAATGTGTGTTGAATGTCATATCTAGCCAATAATATTTATCATAACTTCTCATTAATCTTTGACCTTGAAAAACCTATGTGTAAGAAAACCTCTCTAATCTATTAGATCACAGTAAGAGAATATTTGCATATGAGAAGCAAAGAGTTTATTCATTTGGTGGCTGAGATTCCAGTACTAGCAGATCAACAATTTTATAGGAAAGTGAATGAGGTTTCTCACTTTTAGTTTAGCCTTGAAATACTTATTTGAACAATTAATGTTTCATCTGACTAATGAAGTTAATTGATAACTCATGCTAAATTATGAACCAGTATGAGGTCATGTATCAGCAACTCAACAGCTTATTTAATAATTGTTTAACTTCTTTTTGTAGACTTATTTGTAGGTAAGAAGATTTTATTATTGTCTCCATTTTGTATTATTAGAAGAAAAAAATGTAGCTATAAATAGTAATTTGGTGAGCTTTCTGAAAGTGGCAAAAACACACTTCTAAAAAGAACCCCTTTTTTTCAATGGGCAGAGTTTACTTCCCTTTTAATGACTAAGCAAAATGCTTTCCAACAATATAATTTGAGGAGAAGCCTCTCTGTGAGAAGTGTGTGTTGTCCCTTTGAAATACAACTTCACACAGATGCTTGAAATGGGAAACAGAAAAATGAAGCAAAAAAAAATATTGGTAAAGTTAGTAATTGTATTTGATTTTGCAGAAATAAAAAATTCTTTTTATTTGGAAAAAAAGGAAAATTTCCCATGTGTGATGACTGACATCATTCAGACCTGGTATTCACCAGTATGTGCTTGCAGGTGATGGGAACAAGGAATGGCCCTGACCTGCCTGGAGACTCCAGGGGACAGAAGGACTGGTCTCTGCTTTTGGTGAGCAAATAAAAGGAATGGAGCAGCATTGCCTGCTTTTCTGCCATAGGACAGTTGCAAACAGGTTACCTAAATTACAGATCTTCTTCTTCCTTCTGAGGTTAATTAAAGGTTGATTGGTAGATGGAGAACAGGTCCTCTTCCCAGGGTACCTTTCTTCCCACAGAGACTTTGTGTAGAACCCCGTATGCAGCTGAGCCTTCCCTGCACTGGCCAGGGAGATGGCAGGAGATACGGAACTGCTCTGGCTTGGTCCCACATCCACAGCTGCCAGCAGAAACTGCACTAAACTGTGGTTGTCTTGCTGGGGGACTCAGGTGGAGGCCTCGCTGCCCAGCATGAAAACTGAGCCCACAACAGTGGCACTTCTAAAGTCAGCTGATGATCTTGTCCACGTTTCCAGACCACTCAAGCCTGGACAGCAAGCCTGGCTGTACAATGGAGGAGGCAGCCATGAAAGCAAAGAGACAAATTGCTTCACTGACATCTCTGTTGTGACTGATAGAGAAAGATGGGAAACAAAGGAAATTGCCAAGGTTATTACTGGTTTCACCATTTGCTGCCTTTCACAGTAATATTAGTTTCTCATCCTCCATTTTTGAAAGTTAGTGGTTCAACATTTCATTTAATCATTAAAACATGACAAAACACAATAATCCTTTAAATTTAATTAGTTTTTATTAAATTATTTTCAGAAATACTGTTCTCTGTGTTTTAAATTTTTTAACTCAATTTTCACAAGTAGGGAAGGAAAGCACTTTGAACTCCTCAGGTATTCTAATATAATTTCCTAAATTTTGATATAGCTGAAAGCTTTGCATGGAGAAGCTGTATATGGCTGATCCTGGCACTTTGCAGTAGCAGCACTACTTGCAACTTACCTCAAGACCAAAGACACTGAAATTATAGTCAAGGATTCTTGATGACAATGCAGTTCTAGTGCAGGAATATGCATGTCTGCATTAAGTGTAAGCTTAAGTATTGTCAGTACTGAGTGAAATAAAAGTAACATCTTCCCTGACACAGAAATCTGTTCCATTTTGAATTTGACTTAGGCATTTAAAAAAATAGCTTTCTCTATCTGTCAGTGAGGACAGATTCAAATATCCAAAATTGTAGTTGCCTTTTTCCCCACTTCAGTGGGAGCAAAGTGACCAGAGACTATAAGATCATAAGTAGAACAAAGATACTTTATCATCTAAGCTTACTTCATACTATCCATGATTGGGGAACTTTTGTTGCAGCCTTGAAAGAAAACAACAACTCTGCAGGATTTTAGGCTTTTTTTGAAAATTTATGAAGCTAGCAATTCAAAGTCAATTAAAATCTGAACCTAACTATTCTAACTGTAGGAAAACTAACTACAGTGAAACAATACAGTTAGGATTCCAACAATGAGAATCAAAGTAATTGTTGCATAAATAAAATGTTTTGAAGTCACAAATTATTTTGAGCAGTGGGTGAAATCATCAAGGAAATACTGTGTGCTTTAAATCGCGAATATATGTAACACAGAGGAGGAGGACTTGAAATATGCTCTTAATTCTTGAACAAGTGATATATGAAGTATTGAAATATGAGTATATATGAATATATGGAATATGCATCAACAAAAGAGAAAAGTAGTGAGTTTAGGCTTTTTTGTCTTGTGTTTTCCACTGGTTACTCTTAGATAGCTTCCTACTCATCATTTAAGTCTTCTAGATCCCATTTCAGGAGCAATTTCAGTTAGGATTTCAGATGTGCTCCTTCAGTGGGAACCTATGTTCTTATTTTTGATCATCTGGCTCAGAGCAGATGTCTCATGAAGTCTGGTGTAAATGATTCAGTAGTTAAGGGAAAAGATAACATCTTCAGATGGCATGGTCTTTGGGGCATGAGGGTTAGAGCTGTAATCAGCCAATTTCATTCCTCTTTGATAATTCATACCATGCAATTTACTTTAATCATGAGGCTCCTTAAGGTAGCATGCTTTGTGACTTCTTGTTGTTCTCATTTGGCCTGAAGACATTGGTGTTTTCCAGAGAAGACCATGTGTGCCAAGTTTCCTACCTCAGTGAGAAAGAACAATGCATACTTAGTGGCACATACTCGACTGGAAATCAGTCTAGCATGCAGCAGACTGACATTCAGAATATAAAAAGCCACTCCAGAGCAAGTGACTGCAGATGTTTTTTTGTCTGTCTTCCAGTTTTTCTGTGAGTAATAAAAATCTCTTCTAAGGAATAAAAGCAATCTGCATATGTATATATAATATATTTATAAAATATACAACATATTTAGAAAAAGTAATAAATCTTGAAAAATACAGGAGCTGGAAATTTATCCATTGAAGTTTTATTCCAGTGTATATCTCTTCACCTAGACATGAGGGCTTGACCTATGTGTCCGTACAAGTTTTGAAAAGGAACTAGTTATTTTGAAAATCTTCTATGTAATGCAGGGGTCTAGAGAGCAGGAGTGTAGAGACATCCAGAGTTTCTTACAGAACAGAAGAAGAACATCGCATTTGTAAGCAAAGAATGTGTAACTTCTGAGTTATATTCTAACATTTATATAACTACTATTATTAATAAAATAGTCAATTAAACAGATGCTGCTCTACTTTGCTTTCCTGTAAATAATATTTTTAAAACCCCAACCTATTGTTTTCCTCAGTTTACACTGTTACAAAAGGGCGTTAAAAGACTCTGAACAACTCTCCAGCATTAAACTCTGCAAACTCTCCAGGTTAAGCCTTGCTGCATGTCTTAGATCTCAAAGTCTCTTTTTACTTATGTACTAGTTTGGAAGCAAACTAGTGAGAGACTTCAAGTCAGAAATACAATTTAATAGGACAAAAATAAAATAAATGCAATAGTACAAAAAAACCAACCCACTGACAGAGTCGGAGTACAACCTGACCCCCTGTCAGTCAGGGGGTTGGTAGCAGTCCAATTAAATGGGGGCTGCAGTCCTCCTGGAGTGATGGTTCTGTTGAAGCAGTGATTCTGTAGAAGGGTCTGGTCTTCCTCTGAAGGTCCAGTGG
Source organism: Dryoscopus gambensis (assembly GCA_013389985.1). NCBI lineage: Eukaryota > Metazoa > Chordata > Aves > Passeriformes > Malaconotidae > Dryoscopus > Dryoscopus gambensis. The sequence continues at coordinate 182,265 of WEIT01007292.1, read as the reverse complement.
TGGTGTAGAAGGGTCTGGTCTTCCTCTGGGAATCCAGTGGAAAAGGCTGCCTGTGCTGTTCCAAATCCCAGATTATATCCACATAGGAATGCTTGGTTCTTCCCCCTGGGCGGAGCATCTCACAATGAGGTGATGTAATCCTGTGAGTCATGGGTGGGTCCTTGATTGTCCATTAAGCAGAGATAGCTCCTGGAGGGGGGTATCAAGGATGAGTCATGGTAGGGGATAACGAGCATAGCCCCACCTGGTTTAACAGCTTGTGGAGATAATAATAAAATACGTACTATAGGTTATATCTTATACTGTAACCTAGGACAACTTACATTGTAAATATTCATTCCAATAACGTATTCAAATTTTAGCTGAGGTATTTCTCACTGTCAGCAGTCAAGGAAGCACAATAACTTCTCACAGAGCCCAGAGCAGACTTTATCAGGGGTAATGTATCTCACTTCTGGTGACGGAGACAACAGAAACGGAAGGCAAAAGCCAAAAGCACACAGAATTCTAGCACTGTAGGAAGCTTTCCTTTGGCATGATGTAGTGTCTCGTATGTGTCCTCATATCAATACACTTAGATTAGTAACATACACCAGTTTGTAATAGTCTGACAGCAAACAGAGTCCAATCATCTGCCTGACAATGATGACAGAAGAAAAATATAGCTATAACCTGTTATCCTGTAACCTGTATTCTATTGTAACAATGGAACTCAGTAAACGCATTTCCAGGAACAGCTTTTGCACAAGGTCGCACACTAATGCCAGCAGGCAAGACAGCTGGCAAAAAACCATTTAGGGCTGTGGGCAGGTTTTTCACACAGCTGCCATGGAAATCCTGGACTGCACCTTCCAGGAGGAGATGAATAGATATGGCAATGCTAACTTGACTTACTTCGAACTCAACTCATAATAGTCAAGGAGGTGTGACCCCAAAGGAAAAGGCTTGCATCTACTGAAAGTTATAGTGTGAAAACTGAAATCAGCAATACCATATCTTCCCAGGAAATCCAGAATCTGTTTTTTCATCATGAAAAAAACCCCACCATTTTTCTGTATCAATGGTAGCAAGAGCTCTGCCCGCAAAAGGTTTCCAAGACTATGAGTAACCTGTAAGGAAAGCCTGCCTGTTCAATAGTCAGTGTCCTGGGCTTATATTGTCTCTCCAATATTTGTAAACTAACAATTATTTGCTTAGACAAAATAAAAAACAATGACAAAGTGAACAATAAATACTTCCATTTCAAACCCAAACATATCCTCAAAACTTTACACAGAAATGATCAAAATAATGGATCTTCTCTTCCTAGCATGAAGGTGCAAAATGTGTAACTTCCCATTCAGTAAATTACTCCTACACTTGAAGCAGAATCACTTCAGTATCTTCTCTGGATTGTGTTGAGGAAGAGGGAAGTCTTGCCAGGACTCTGAGAGACAGCACCACTAACTTTCCTCCATTTTTTTTATAGCCTATGAGCATCATTTCCCTTGTAGGCAAAATCAAATATCTGGATCACTCCTGCATAATGGTTGCATCCAGTCTGAATTCCTTTTAGTTACTAAAGGATCTGGAGTCTAGTGAGGCAGATTAAATACCAGTCTGTCACACTGAAAACAGAGATAACAGACTCTGAGTGCCTGAGAGTAGAGAAAAAAAGCTGTAAAATACAAACTCTCTGAATTAAGTTCCTTTACTTCAGCACACAGAACATGAGGAGATTATTTCCACAGCAAACTGGGCTCCTATAGAGACCTATAGGACCTATAGGACCATTTCTTCTGTTAATTAACAGAACTTGAACAGGCTCGAACACTCAAATGTTTGGCAAAAAATACCTCTATTTGGATTATTATTTTCTGGGGGGAAAATAGTACCCCTTGCAGACAGAGACAGAGGAAGATATGTTAAACTGAAAATGTAGTGAACACACAACCTCTAAGTGCCAGTCAACATAAAAGCATGCTGTCCAGCACATGGAACTCCTGGTCAGAACCAGGTTTTTCACTTGAAAGGAAAACAGTGAGCAGACCCCTTAAAAGTTATTATGTAGTCCTGCTTCCTTATCTGCTGCTAAAGCAAAGTTCCACAGGAGTTCCTCTGCCATTATTTTAACTTGCTGGAGTATTGTGGCTGCTCCTGGGGTCTGCTCATCAGACCCTGGGATGCCACGACCTTCCTAGAGAGAGAGGTCCCGCAGGGGACAGCTTCCTAGGGGTCTTGGGCAATCCTGAGCCACCGGGGAACCTCAGCAAGGAGACAGCCTGGGGCCATCAGTGATCAGCTCTCAGCAGTGATTTCAGCTCAGTGATTTCAGCTCTGCCTTGCGAGGTTTCCCCAGGCCGACATGGAGCCAGAGAGACAGGAGCATCGTGTGGCGATTCCACAGAGATAACTTTATTGTCAAGCACCCTGCAAAGGGGGTGCCAGGGATGGCTGCTCCCTCCCGAGCTGGGGGAGAAGCCTCTTTTTTATGGGGGAGAGCAGGGGTGGTGCCCAGGGGAGAGACCAATGAGTTACAAAGGATTTACATGTGTACCAAAGCATGATGAGATCATCCTGTAACCTAAAGAGCTGTTTTTTCTTTCCTGGGGATTGTTAGGGTAAATTTATCAGAGCCTACCATAAGGGCATTTCCCCAAGGGAAGGATCTGGAAAGCCTGTTCCCCTCCACAGGGTCTCACCCTAACTCAAGTGACCTCTCTCCAAGGGCGAGGCCTGGCAGGCCTATCCTCCTCTACACTGGAGGTTCTTCCTTCTCTGTAAAATCAACCTGCATTGAGATGCAACTGGTGAAAGACACTTGTTGTGTGTCTGTGCCTGAGGTTTCCTTGGTGAACACCAGGAGATGGGGTCAAGGAAGGAACTTTCCATGCACTGAGAGCAGCAGGACCTGGCCAACTGGAACTTCACAACTTTGGGATTCTGCCTATGAGAGATCCAGACAGACCTCACTTTAACAGGACAATATGGGACAATTCTCTTTGGTGAGGTGGATTCAGTGGGTAAGGTTTGGAAAGGGAAGAAGGCAAATCAAAAAATAGAAAAGGTGGCAGTTGACTGAAATGCTCAGGATTTCACTCTTTATTTTCTCATGCTTAAGTTCAGCCTCTTTTTTATTTCTTGGTATGAGGATCTGCAGGAGAAATGAATGGTAGCTCCATTAGTACACCGCACTGGGGAAGCTTCTCCTTGCTGCAATTTTGCTTCCAGTATGCAGATGTCAAGAAAGGACCAACACCATCCATTTTGGGGATGAATTTTCCACAAATTTGTTTCTCAGATTCTTGTGTGGTGCACAGGACTGCTGTTCCATGTTGCACCCCCTGTGCTGGGTTGGCAAAACTAAATTTTCAGTGCTACAAGGTCATTTCCGCAAGTGAAGGTTTTTCTTTCTTTTGAGAAATCATCTACTAGGGACTAAAACAAGTAACTGGGAGGTAAAATCTGACCAGCACTTGTGTATTTTCTTGTGTATTCATCCTTTGCATGGTTAAAAATACAAAATCATTCTTATTTATTGTAAGTTATGGGTTAAATACTATTTGCTAAAGGAATTTACATACAGGGGAACTAAATTACTGTATTCAAATACAGAATACATAAAAGATACAAAATGGTTTCATCTTTATGGCTTTTTCATTGTGTGTGGTAAAATTTATATCAAAATGTCAACAAATGTCTAATATTTTTTAATTGTTTATAGGTCTTCAGAGGTTTAAAGGAATAATTAAATGCATTTTTATTTTCCTACAGATATGTCACCTAATATTCTCTGGTTAATTACATTTCCAAACCCCAACCTGTCATAATAAAAAGCCTATATATATTTTTTATCTTTTCATCTTCTCTTTTTTCTTTTCATTCTTTTAGAATTTTTTTTGTATTTTTCCTTTTTTTCTTTTTTTCTCTTTGCTTTGTTTTCTCCTTTCTTTCTCTTTCCTTTTCCCCTATTTGCCCCTATTTCCCTTCTTTTCCCTTTTTCTTCTTTTCTTTTCTCTTTTTTATTTTTTCTTTCTTATTTTCCTTTTCTCTCTCTCTTTTTTTTCCTTTTCTTGTTTTCTTCTTTTCTGTCTTCTCTCTCCTTTACTTTTCGCACCCCTCGATAACTGCTGCCCGTTCTTGGCGGGTTGCAGCGCAGGGTGGGCGGGCTCGGTCCGTGAGAACGTGCTGCCACCAGGAGGCTGCCTGGACTCCGGGCTCCTCTCCAGCGCTGCGCCTTCTGCTTCAAAGGTGGCTGTAAACAATCCCCAGCTCTTTGACGAAGCTCCTGGGTATATAAATAGCAGTGAAAGAGAGCTAATGAGCTACCCCAGGGCTGCGTGTAAATTATGGCTAAAAGTGACTCTAGCTAAGTGGCTGCTATTGCCTGCACTGGGTATGCATGAGTAAACGTGTGTTTAATCGCACTAACGTGACTGCCACACGCTGCGAAATACAGCAGTGGAAATCACTCCATGCCAGCGGTGACTCTTTCGAAACAATCAGGAAACTAAGTGCCCGGATTAAATAAATATGTACTCTTTCATATAGGATCATAACAATTTGATATCATTCATCTTGCCAGCAAAATAGTATATTTGGTTTAGGAAATTTTTTCAATTACTTTCAATAGCAATTTAAGTATATTTCTAGATTACAGATGCACACATATGTATGGGGTAGCTGTAAGTTACCTAATGCAATTGGAGTCATTGGAGCTATCTCAGTACGCAGCATTTGAAGAGATTTCTCTAAGAATGCCTCTGTAGAAAATGCTGGTACTACAGCTGTCCTCGCAGTCTCTGATGATTTACTTAATGTTATTTGTGGAAAAATTTGAATATACAGACAATATTTTATCCAAAATTAATTAGTTTTTTTTTTTTCTAGAGAAACTAACTGCCCAGTTCTGGACTATTCAGGTAAACTTTTCTGTAAAAATCCATTTCTATAGGCAGACACAACCAGTCTGTAAATTAAACATACTTACCTTTACCAGACCGTGGGCCTGGATTCTTTCCATTGCTATTCCATGGTCTATCAGTGATTTGTCCTGTGGTGTTGAGAGTTTCTCACCCTAGCTCTGCCTTGTGATCCTGAGATCAAGATCAACCAAATAATTGTCGTGAATTGTTAACCTCTGTGGGACTGGAAAGGAGTTATGAAGCATAATGGCCTTTCCCTCCAGCCAAAATGCCTAATGGCATCTCTTCTGCTGGATAATGCAATAACATCTGCTCAAGCTTTCTAGTAACAGCTTCCTTCTGACAGTGGTGAGTGACATTATAGGATGAAGCAGCTTACAAATGCCACCTTCACACCTACCATATCAGAGCCATCACAACACACACCATTTCATAGCTTCTAAGGAACACTAGTGATAGATTACCTGTTTCCATGAAAAGCCAGCCCAGATATGACTGTGGAAAGGGCTTATTTTTAGTTCTGACTAGCAGTATGTTTCATCTTAAAACACTCAGATATCCATAGTACCAAGGAGACACTTGGCCGCTTCACTGAATGCTGAGACCATCTGATGGTGGCCAGTGTAGCACTGGAAAGTGGGGAAAACTGTATAAAAGTTCCTGTGTGCTGGCAGACACAGCTGAAGGGTCCCAAGCACCCAAGGGAAGCCAGAACACATGGTTTGCCTCTGCCCATAGCCTTGCCTTCTGGCATCCTTCCCAAAAGTCAGACAGATCCCAGCAGTTTGGCTTACTTGATGTGCAGCTTTCCTGAATCAGGAAGAGGCAACTTCTTGATGTTCAGATATTCAAAGCCCACAACATTTGTATGGCCATACCTATATCAAAATGTAAATAGGAAGATTTCAAGGAACACTCTATTTTCTTTAAAACAATTTTCAAGTTTTATTAGCTCCTAACAGGCAGTCTTCTTTTTACTTTTGGAGTGGTGGTATATTTTCTGGGACTATTTCCTTTACTAAGCTGTTCTATTCACAAGAGGTAGCAGCTCTCTTTTGAATTTGTGAGAGCATTGTACTACTGGCCATAACTAAAGCAGCCAGAACCCTCTGGTAGTTAATTCTTAGTGAAAGTATTTGCTTGAAATTTTTCATTTTGCTTTATTTTCTGTCTGTACCCTGGGGGTGTCAGCAGCCTCTTCCCTTGCTCTGCACTTCAGAAATGATGAACACATTTTAAATGCTAAGCCCAGCCTGGATTTTAGGGCTGTGTGCAACTACAGAAAGTTTCAAAGATCTCTAGGAAATGGAAATGCACCAAAGAACTAACTAGTCCCACAAGGCTCAGGCCAACAAATGCACAAATAAACTTCACAGGAGCTGCTAGTCTGTGCTTCCAGGCTTGAGCTTTCTACCTACTTTCAGTATAATACACAGTTTCCCTTGGTGACTCATTTTGTCTGCACAAACCTCTGAAGGCTTTCTGCTACAACTACCCTTTCCTTTCTTACACATTGTGGTGTAAGGAGTCTCTTTACACTTAGACCATTTCAGTCAAAGGGATGATCCATGGGCGCTAGCCCTTTGACCTCACAGGAAAGGAAGATTTTTCTCTTCTGACAAAGCTATGAGGAAGCTTTGCAGATTATGAAGGGAGAAGCTTTCCTCAAGGAAGCCCAAGCTATTGTACAGGCAAGAAACCCACCAAAGAAGGAGAATCTAATGCTCAAAGCCAGACCTACTGGCATGCCTTCCATGGTGCTTCCATGACCCCTTACAGGTCCTTATAGGATCAGAAAGCGATGGCGGTCCTGGTGATCAAAGCTTCAAGTCCTACTTGAAGCCTGGAAATGGTTTTAGTCTTCCCAATAAGGGTCAGAGGGAGGTTTCTCCAGGCTGACAGAGGTAGGAGCTCCTGGGCGAGATACCCTGCTCCTACTGGCTGGGCAAAGCTCGTGCCCATGGAGAGGTGTGACTGCTGCCCACTTAGTCTCTCCTAGCTCCATGTGAAAGCAGGAAGGAGAGGTGGAGCCATTTTAGTTGAGGTATGAAACAAGCACTGGCCATAATGGTATTTATCTGCTGCTCTCGTTACTGTTATTCCTGGCATAATACACTGAATTTCACAGGAAACTGTGGCAAGATTCTGGAGAGAGATGCTTTCCTTTTTCAATGTGAACTGCTATTCAGTGTTTGGAGTCATAATGGAAGTTTTCTTCAGGAAGGAAAAACAATGTTAAAGTTAGATATTTATCTGACTTTTGTCCCTTTTATGTACAAAGACTAAAACCAAAGTTATCAAAAAAGAGCCAACACCTTATTCTCAATTTTAAAATCCTTGCAGTGGAACTGTCATGGAAAGATGTCTCTGGCTATTGACTTTATAAGCCTACATGCCTAATACTTGTTATGGCTATTTCCTTACTCTTCTGATGTTTCTGTGTCTGCCTGTGACAGTTTTGCAACTTCTTTTCATATCTACTGCCATCAAACAGTGTCCACACCTCTGCATTTTTATTCAGCCCAAAACCCCCATTTTTTATCTGGGATCTTTACAGTGGTGTATATTGCTATGATCTTGGCAATGGCTCGTTTTTTCAGCTGTCTAATTCCATGAAAGAGCTTTGCTGTTTCCTATATTTTATTCTGAATGAAAAACAACTGTTACAAGCAACACCTGCAAGGAGATTTTGTCCAAGCCTTAGCATTATGCACCCTCACCCTCACTGAAACCATCTTTCAGAATGAAATTCTGACTTTGAGATTTGACCTTTACAAGGGTCTGAGGAGCTCGGAAATAAACTTTTTGCATTACTTGGGTATATCAAATGTGAAAGGTCAGACTATGGAGTCAGAAATGTTGTTCTACAAAAAGAACTATAAAACCAGGTCAAAACACTGTATCATGTGACTGCAAGGCAGGCATTGCAGCTGGTCTGCGAAGTGCAGACATAGAGCTGGAGGTAGTTCAGCAGCTCAGTTTGTTCCCCTCATGACCACAGGAGACTCTTGTCTTAAACTGGGCTTCTTTCTGCATGAACCAACTCATCAACACATCAGTCCCAGCTCACAGCCAGGTGTGCCTGGCTGTAATTTTAAAGAGCAGTGCTCTCTGATATCCTTTGCATCTCATCTGCACGCTTGGATGTCTCTTGCATGTCGCAGAGCATCACTGTACCTTATCGCTGGAAGGCCGCACCAGGAGGAATACCCCCAGAAATATCTGGAGAAAAGTATGTTTAGGACTGTCTGTGGGACCAGGAGAGTTGTGTCTCTAAGGGCAGAAACATCACAAACATGTGAAGGATGATTTCCCAGGTCCTAAGTAAAGACTCATGCCTGTAAGGGATGAAAAGGGACAAGATTTCTTTCGCACCAACCAGGTGAGGTCCACCAAGGACTGTGTCCCTCCCGTGCCCCTGCTAACAGAGAGATGGATGGATTTACACAGTCCTGAGAGATGGGATGGGAAGGTTTAAAATTCCCATCTCCACCCTGAAATATTGGAGCTCTCTTGTCAGCTCTCCAGACTAGAGCAATGGGGTCTTTTCTTTCTGACCTGAACAACCTCCCATGTCAGAAGCCAAGCCCAAAAAGTGAGATGGACTGGAGACTGGAGGGCAGGGGAGTGGTGATGTCAACGGGAGCTCCTAGCTGCAAATGCAAAGGGTAGGTCACTGCCAAGGTAGCCCACTGCCAGTCCGTGTGGCGAGCTAAAATGCCGTGTTCTCCTTGTCCTCCTTCTCTCATTTATGACCTTGTCTTACAAAGGTCTTGCCAACAATCAAAACACGAACATGCATTGGAAAACCTGAGAGAAGTTAATAGTGTTGCATCCCCAGGTAGTTGCAGCATGTGTGTGTTGTTCTTAAGAGCTGCCAGTCATATTTGGAAGGAGAAAAATCACCATGCAGGGGCAACCAAATCCAGCATAGAGCAAGACATTTATATTCAGTGTCTGAGAGTAAAACCAGGTGCAATATATTCAGTGGCAGAGATGCATCACTGACAGAAATGATCAGGGAAATTATTTCAAAGAAGTTTCATTCTCTATTGTAAATGATTTAAATACTGCATAAATAGTATAGATTTGTTTGTATTACACATGCACAAAGGCTGCTGTTGAATAAGTTTTACATTTTGACACTAACTGCAGTTACATTAAAAAGCATTAAAAAGCACTATTTTCACCATAGGACCCTTGCTTGGAACCCATTCAGAGAAGAAAGTGTTCCATGTTTTGCTTTAGCCACACTATCCTCCCTCTAGTGTGTCCATGTGCAAGGCTGTGTTCGACTTACCTTCCTGGGGCTCTGCTCTGACACTTCTCCTCTGAAGTGAATCTGTCACAAGCACTTTTTCTTAAGGCCTCCCAAGGCAGGGCTCTAATATTATTTTGTTTTAGCTAGCTAAGCCTCCATTCCTGAGAACACTAGGTGTTATGTAGACCTTTTTGTCCACATAATAAATATGTGTAATTAGGTTATCGTTGTTGCTGCTGTTGTTATATTTCCATAAGACTTGTGGGAAAAAAAGGAATGTGATGCTGTTTTATGGAGTGAAAAGTACATACACTGTATAAACCCGCTAAGAATGTGCAGACAGCAAACATTTGGCATTTCCTAAATTTTTCTCGATTAAAATCACAGCCATTTCATGTTTCCTTAATTATTTTTAATGTCTTTTTAGAAAGAGTGACAAATAGAGCAGTTTGACATGCCACATTCCGACGGCCAAGCCAAGTTGCTTCTGCTGAAATATCTGCACCAGAAAATAATGGATTATTGAAAACAATTTTAACAGAATTAATGTAATTAATTTAGTCATGTACAGTTAAAGGAAGGAGTTTAAGAAAAACTGATATTTGCAGTTTAGGCATGGATAATTTAGAAGGAAAGCAATCTCCTAGCAAAAAGTAAATAAAAGTTGATGAGCCAGGCCTAGTATTAGATTTCACTTAAATAGTTCATGTACAGGGCAATTGGAGTGTATGACCAACAACAAAAGAAAACACTTAAGTGAACACAGCCTCTGTGGGGGTCCTGAGGTGTAGTGAAGGGCCCAAATCATTATTAGGCCCAATTCAATATTGCACCCTGACCATAAAGAGATGAAATCTGTGCTGCAGTATTACTGTATCTGTTCAGAAACTGAACACTATAATTGATGCAATACAAAAATATGATGGCGAAATTGCAAATAAATAGGTATTGAAGGTGCAGATACATGTTTCTGAAGTGAAATTTCAACTTAATTTCAGCAGAGTTGATTTTCTTCTTGCTTGTTAGCAGCAAAAGGCTGTAACTCTATCCGTGGCTCTGCAGGGCACCCACAAAATTGATCAATGCAGAGGTGAACTCTTCACTGGAGCTGTGGTTACTGAAAACCATCAGCTGCTTTCAGGGGAATCAAAGTTGCTGATGGCAATACAAATACAGTAAAAGCATCCCAGGTATTCTGAGGGGATCTCACATAGCAGGGAACCAACTCATCATTCAACAGTGTCTCCCACAAATGTGCTTCTGTGTTAACGTGGTTAAATGGGCTAGCCAGGTTAGCCAGTGTGCCCCAAACAGCCTGAATTTACCGAACTCATTCCCTTTAAATTCATATTGAAAGGGCCACAGCAACCACATAATTTAGTTTCTGCGTACTTCAGTATAATGTTGAAAATAATATGCAGGGCCATTTTGGGTTGCAAGGGTGTATTGGCTTAGAGAGAGAGCAGCTAATGAGAAATGCTAGCATTTTATGTAGTTCCTGGACTGGCTGGCAGCTAGTCAGCTCATATCTTCAGCAAAATAAGATCAAAGCTGTTCACACCATTCTGTGCATTGGCAGTGATCTGTCACATCCCCACACTGAAACATCAGATAGAACAGAAAATATTCTTATGGTGTTTGGATTCTCCTAATTTTGTGTTTATCTAATAATTTTCCTTCAGAATGGACGGTTAGAAAAGTAAGAATCAAGAAACAGGAGCTGTTGTGAGTTGTTGTCTCAGACACAAACTGGAGAATGGTCACATCTGTAAAGGGGAAAGAAGATTTCTTGCTTTGAAACTTTAATTTCCAACAGCAACAAGCACAGTTGCTGTTCACAAAGCAATCACCATGGCTTCAAACTGCAGATCTGGAAAACTGTGGGGAAGTGTTAAATAGATTTTTCTGGTACTTTGCAGAATCGCAGTATGGACTTGGTCACTTCATGATCACCATCATTCTGGACTCTGTGGTTAGCCGTGTTGTTTCTCTAAGGAACTAGATGAGTATAGCACCTTTCAGAAGGAAACTAACTTTTAGATGGAAGGGGAATTGTGACAACCTTTACCTGGAAAAGTTTAAGCCACAGACGAGCATTAAAATTTGCTGTGTTTGCTCTGACTTGAATACAATGCCTGATGTGAAAATGATTCTGCTGCAGCCTGTGGTGGTCATAATGAAGAGAAGTCTTAACACAGCAGCCTGAGGAACTTTTCTGCTTTTCCTTAGAGGAAGTCAACAAGTTACTCCTCTGCATTTTTAGCCTTTGATCGTACAGTGCTTGAATCCAACTAGCTGCTTTCAGGAACCTTGGAGTCAGGAAAAAACCCCATGCTATTTCTTGTACTTTTTTCCACAACCAGCCATGAGCCCTTTCTGTGTATGAGGTAGTGGCACAGCCACACCTTTAGATTGACCAGCTACTGCTGGTTTTCACCTCACTCATCAGCTGAGTCTTTTCAAAGACTTTTATTTCTTGTTCATGTAATTTTATGTGCCTGCATTTGGGGAAGAACAAGGTTCTGTTTTATTCCCATTTATCTCACACTTGAATTTCTCTGGGTAATAAGTCAGAGGCAAGTTGTTTGTAAGATGTCATTTCACATCTCAGTTGTGAGCACATTCATGTAAAGTCACACTCTGCACTTCTTTATTCTCTTCAGTTCTGGTGGTGTCACTGGGGCTTTGATGGAGGAAATAAGGTCGGGGTGCAGCTCTTTGAGTCCTATCCTGCCGAATTTATTCTGGCAAAAAAAGCTTCCTCCTCCTAATACCCCATGCAATGGAAGGAAGCATATGCTCCTCCAAGTGACCATGGAAACTGGTGCCTTGGTTTCCAAGGTGATTTTCTGGCAAGTGGCCGAAGGAGGAAGCGTTAACAAAACAGGATCCTGGGCAGTAGAAAGCATCCACATTCCTGGCGATGCAGCAGCTTGCACTGAGGAGGGCAAAGCCACAGAGACAAACAGAAAACTCCCCATTTTAAAATCATCGTCAGTGCCAAACACCTGGCAAAGGGTAGGTCACTTGGTCTGTGGTCCTAGCTTCCTCACACAACTATCTATTGCCTTTTCTGCTTCTATCTGATGAATGCGATCAGTCTTACCCAACTAACAGCCTAAGGCTCATATAATCTCACTTTCAATGGAAAACAAAAAAAGCAAAATAACACAAGGAAAGAAAAAAGAGGCTGCTTAAAACTGACTCATACCTTGAGATAAGGAAATTCTCACACTCCATGTGTATATATATATATGTGTGTGTGTGTTTGTATAAATATATATATATTTAATGTTTCATAGTGAATAAGAGTTGTTTTCTTTCTTGCCATTTGCAAGACACTGAACGTGAAGAACAATCAATTTCTCTTTCAAGTACAATAAATATACTTTGCAGAGCATGTGGGTATTCCTCCTGGGGCTCCAAACCAGCATACAGCAAAACCCCTCCCTCACATTCTTCAGGAGGACCAAAACTCTACTTGTCTGCCTGTCAGTGTAATTCCTTCTTGAAGTAAATTTGAAATACAGTGAGGTACAACATGACACAACAGAGTGGAGGAGGAGGAAGGACTGGTGGCAAGATCATTTCCTTTTGCAGCAGAGGGGAAGAGGAGTTGATACACAAGTTACATGTGCTCCTCCAACTCCTGTGCAAGCATTAAAGCCTGTCACAGAATGCTCTCACATCATCAGTTGTGGAGACTACTGATTTATACCACTTACATGACCGCAAGCCAGTACATACATAGCATTTAACAGTGGAATAACCTAGCAACAGAGATGTTACTGAAGATTAGATGAAAATTAAGACCATCCCCAGCAGAAGAGCGACCCATCCTGATAGAAGAGGTCTGATTGGGAAATAAAAGAAAGCTGTTTAACTGTTAAATATTTTCATGTGCAATTATGTTCGTGATTTCAGCTGTAAGTAAAGCCTTATGAAGTTTGATTGCCAGGTTTCCATTAATGCCAGAAGGTCTGGTTCTATCCCTGTAGGATACAGTTATTGACAAGTTATTTTAAGAATGTTTCATGGCCACAGGATAGAACCAAATTACCCTTAAAAGTGCTGGGAGGTATTTTGACATTAAGTCACTTACCTAATGGTAGGATTTATTTCACAATTCCTCTTTCTTCCTCTCTCTTCAACTTTTAATGGAAAATCTGTGCTTGCAAGTGGTGGGGGAGATGTACAAGAGCAGTAACTGAAAGCACTTTGCTTACCACAAATACGGAGCTTTACTGAAAGCATGCAGAAGAAGCATTTGCTTATCCCACTGGAATTACAGTTAAAATGAACACTGGCTGAAGTGCTGGATGCATCAGCCACCACAGTAAGGGGAGATGATGACAACGAGGGGAGAGGATGTAACCTGCATGAGTAACTGCCAAGGCAACCCCTTCAGACCTTATCCTTGATAAACATATTTTTCACCAGATAAACTCAGATTTTTCCTGAAAAAAAATCTATCCCGCTGATGATGGGTCAGTAAGTTTGCTACACATATTGCTAAGTCACTTCTACAGAGTGGAGCTTTCTCAGTTACTCAGGGAAGATTGTCTGAGTAAGCCAACATGGAAATGGAAATGTTAATAAAGTATTTCTATTAAAAATAAAGTATCATGGCTTCTATGAGCAAATTTCTGGAAACATACTCTTGTTTTAACGTGTGTTTTTGTGGCAGCTGCAGAAAAAGCTGTAGTATTACCACAATATTATGGTCACTCTTCAATTTTTCCAGTAACTTTTATCTCCTTAGGTTCCAAAATTCACAAGCAATTTTATCTTTCCAGGACATACAGCTCTTATTTCAAATTAGGACAACTGTTAAAGGCTTCACTGAAAGATATATTTTTTTTTTTTGGTAGTCTGAACGCTAAGCTGTGGTTGTGTCTTTTCCATGCTGGCTTACATCAGACGGTTTTCCCCTGAGTAACTGAGAAAATGCCACTGTAAAAAACACTTAGCAACAAGTGTAGCGAGCTTACTTACCCTTCACTTTCCCAACCAGAGTGTACCTGCACTTGGACACGGTCATAATGCACAACGTTATTCAAATTAGTTTAACCATTTCAGTGGGGTTCAGGTCAGTACTAAATGCAGCTCTTTGCATGTTTTCAGAGCACTAAGACAAAACCTGTTGGCTGCCCTACAGGTGTGGGCCATAACTTCCCAAGCAGCCAAACGTGATGCCCAGACACCACAGCTGGTTCAGAGCAGCTTAGTGTACCCCAGCAACCTGCACAGGTCCTAGCCCTGCACATTTGAAAGGCCTGGTCAGTAACACACATGGGTGACTCTGCCTTCCCCACCACTTACCTATGGTAATGCTGCAGTCTGTGTGCACTTGCAGGGTAAGGCAGGATGACTGAGAATATACCCTCTCTTGAAGAATGAATAAGATTTGCTGCAGTCATGTCCTGGGATTCAGAGATATCCAGAGACATGGGACTATGTTTTTGCAGTAGAATTAAAATATTATTAAACTAGTACAGCCTACTGCCAATAAAATGATTGTCATTGTTCATAATTCACCTTTTGAAATAACCACATTATCTCCCTGAAGTTTAAATATTCTGAACTAGCTAGAAAAATAGATGTATTTGAACTCTGAGTCTATTATTCTAAGATACACATTGGCCATGTATATACCTTTCCTAAGAGTTAAAAGCTTGGTATTAAACAGGTTAGAAATATCAGACAAAAATTTTGCCAGATAATTGCAATGTCTACTTCCCATACTAAGGACACCTAGCAAAGGAAGGCAAAAGGAACACATAGGTAGGAGGCAGCAGAAGACTTGGCAGCCCTTAGAGACTTCTGCATGAAGTAATTACACACGCCACTGGTCTGAGATCCATTATTTATATCCTCTTTTATACACTGTAGCTCACATATCCTTGGTAATTGTTATTACCAATTCACTTCAATAGAGGGCAAAAGAGACTGAAGTTGTCATCTCAGACGAGAAGTTGCATGCAAGAGTGAGAATTAAGAAATCTGTGAGGATTACATGCAACTGGAAACATAACCAAGATAAAAGAAAAATACTAGAGCTGTGCAGAATCTGGGTAATTTAACTTCCCTTAATGCTTCACTGCTCTTCCTATCTGTGAATCATACTGAAATACACACAAGAGCTTGATGAAACAAAATGATCTCAAAACTCTTCACAGTCATTTTTCTCTAGACTTGAACAGATTGCAAACACTAACTTAACAGTACCAGGAAAAATAGATGGTGTGGTGAATTGGAAGTAGTTTCTTCTACATTTTGTTTTACTGACCTTTAATGCAGTAAATTTCTGAATAATTGGGTGTACTTAAGGGAATTTCTTGTGAGGAATAACCATTTTATTAAATATATATTATATATATGTATGTTTTATTTATTAGTTAGTTAGTTAGTTTTTATCTTCTCTCTGATTTTGTTTTTCCATTAGAGCAGAGGCTTTGCATTTCAAATGATCTCTTTTCTGTTACAGAGTTTCAAAGTTTCAGTAATGGTGTAAAAGTCACCTGCTTTCAGACACAAAGGCACAATATCCCAGCAGTTATTAAAAAGTCCAATGTTTTATGAAATGTGAAATAATAGACTTTGTTTCATCCCTGGGATAATTACTTCTTTCATTCCAACTGAGAATGTAGAACAGAAAGACAGCTGTGTTCTCTGCTTTGCAATGAATCCCACAGTGATGAACCACTCCAACCCCTGTATCCTTAAAGAAATCCTCACACAGCAATACTTGTCTCCTGCTGTTTTTCCCAAATTTGATGTGCACTGATATAATTCTCTGTAGTGACCTTAATATGTTTTAATAATTAATAGCTTTCCTACAAAACTCCCTCCAAGGTTTTTTTTCAGCATATTTGACCTACCAACTGACTCTGCTTTCTAGACGCTCGTGGACTTTGTTCTGCTTATGGTTTAGGCCATATGAATTTTGTCCCCTAGCAGTTTGCAGACACCAAGAAAAACACTTGTATTCAAAATTATCTTGAAAAATGAGAAAGAACTGATCAAATGAGGAAATATAATAAAAGCAAGGGTAAAAATGTCCACTTAGAAACAGAAAATCAACTACAGAAATACAAAATGGGAAACTGCCTGACAAAGAGCTCAGCTGCAGAAATTAATCTAAGACTTATTGCAGAGTGCAATAGAAATATGAGTTGACAACTGTGGAAAGACAAAAATAAAAATTGTTGCTGTGGACATGCAAAAAGGAAAATCATGTCCAAAATGGTACAGCAATAGTATTCACTGTGGGTGAGTTCCTATTTGGAATATAGTATTTGTTGTTGAGCACTGTACATTAAAATAAAGGGTTAGGCAAAGAAAGAAAGTGTACAGAGGTATTGACTTGTGGTAGAAACATTAAGAGGGAAGAAATGAAGGATGAGTGGGTATAAACGCTTACGCACGATAACAATGGACTATACTGAATTAAAAAATTGACTATATTCATAAACAAGGACATAGTCCCCAACAGAAAGATCTAGGACTGTTTCCTACATTTAGAATTCCAGTCAAACTAGACCACAGATTGCCTGTCAGCAAAAGACTACCTCTAACAAAAGGAGAAGGTAACATGACATCACATAAACCATTCCTTTTCTTTCTAGCCCATCTATAGCACAGACTATGGCCTTAAGAAACTCAGACCAGACTCGCCTAAAATTTATGGAGGTGGAAATAAGCAGAAGTCTGATGCAAAAGAATCATGTCACAGTGATTTTTCATTCTTGGGTACAAAATACCTGTCCTAAAACTAGTTTGTCATTGCTCAAGGGATATGATGAGGATCTGGTACCTGGCATTCCTTCACAGAATCACAGAATCATAGAATTACAGAATGGTTGAGGTTGGAAGGGACCTCTGGAGGTCATCTTGTCCCCACCTCCTGCTAATCAAGGACCACCTGTACTGTGTCCAGCTCCAAGAACGGAGCTCCATGGCCCCCTGGTCCTCTGCGTTGTACACAAGTGACCCTGCCCAGACCACCTAGACACTTACATGTTGGTTCTTGTAATTATGTGGATGTGAGAGTGTAAGTGAATGCAATCATTGAGAAAAGGACTGTGAGTGGGTGAAGCCAATGTACTTAAGAAATTTTGTAAAACAATATCACATTCTCCTACCATAGATTTTCACACTGCATTTTTTACACTAACTTGTAACAGAGAGAAAAGCACAGACAGTGATACGCGCTGGAAGGATGCAAGACCTGGATTTGTGTAATCTGGATGAGAAAAGCTTCAGAGGCATTAAGGTGATAGTTTTCCACATGTAATATATCATTATCAGGAGAACAACAACCAGCTGTTCTTGCAGATGCTGGGAGAAGGACAAGAAGAAAACAGCTTCAAATGCCGCAAAATAATTTTGGCTGTGGCACTCGACAGGAGTGAAGCTGGGGGCCTCATGGACTCCCCACCAGAGAATGTCAAATGTATGATGGCAAATATTTGTCGTCAGTGTCTGGATATGTTCAAACCTGCCTTACTGCTGGTGCCTGCACCAGACCAATGACTGACGGCATGTTTCTGATGCTCAGTGCCAGATTCTTTGCCGAAGGCCCTGTGATCCAGCGCCCCTAGTGCCAGCACAGATCCATGCTAATCAAAGACTTGGTGCCTGCACCAGAATTTGTCACCACTGGGCTAAACAATCTCTTTTACTCTTTTCCTGACCTATATTGTTATAGTTGCTATGAAACCCTTACCATGGAAGCAATTTTTCCACTGGCTCCATGGAGTGTCTCTGTTTCTCACTACCAGGAACATTAAAACACTTTTATTTCTTCAATAAAATTGAATACAGTCATGCTTGAGCTGGGGTGGGGATTAGTTAGCCTAACTTTTTCATTTCAGATGAGTTTCAAAAACTTGGCTAGAGTTTACCCAGCTGCAATTTTTTGAGTGGATCTTTTGCTATTATCCATCTGACAAAGAGATGGCAGCAGGGTGGTGCTGTTGCATTTTTCTCTTCATTCACTTTTTTTTTTTTTCCTTAATCTGTTTTTCAGGAGTAACAAAACTGAGCTTCTGAAGCTTTGGTGCTTTACCAAAAGTACACATGGAAATATTTGCATCTGGTACAAAGTTAGAAAACAAACAGCTATGCATTTTCCAACATACATACATTTCATGTGAATTTTACACACAATATTCTCCTTGGTTTTTAAGGTATCTGCAAAACTCAGCTCTGTAATCTATGAAATTGAACATTCAGGTATTGAAGGCTGAATGAAGCCTACAAAATCTTCATGTTCCATAAATGCTGGGAGAAATCTTTGTGCTGGGAGCAGGAGGTAGATCCTCTACCTGTGTTTTTTGTAGGATCAAGTTTAAAAAAACTCCACACTTTGTTAAAGCCTGGTTTTGAAGTGCTCTTTTTTTTTTTTTTAACTTTGCTCGTTTGGGATTATATTTTCATTCATTAAATGTGAAAATGGGAAGTATGTAACCAAGGTAACAATGATGTCCCTGGAGAGTATCCGAGTGCACAAATCTCATGTCACCATTCTAAGCCAAGCTGTACCTCGTCTGTAACAATCCCTGCCCTCTTCCCATCATTTATGAAACAAGATCTCACAGCCAGGACCACATTTTGGGGAGGACCTGCAAGGAAAGAGGGCTGCTGAATATTACACAAGACAGGTATATAAAGATGTTACTGCAGCTGTGTTCGAGGCACATCAAAACCATTAGGTGTCTGCAAATGAGTCATCTTGGAGTGAACACTCCTGGCTAGGAGCAGCTAACTCACTCTCTCCCCATAACCTCACCGAGTGTGAAACCTGACAAGGGGTCACAGCAGGAAGTAAGACACATTCTTAGATGGTCATAGGTAGATTGGATATGCCTCAGGGCAGCACACCAGGTTTCTAACTTAGGACACAAAAGAACACATCTTGCTATGCATCATTACCCCCCACTGGGTATCCTCCCATCAATTGTCCTCCTTCTCTGGTTCAGCTCTGTGAGTCTTTCTTAACCTGAGTGAGAAAAATGCACAGTGTCAGATGGTGCAGTTAACGATAATACCAGTGAGGTAGCATCAACAGGGCAGAGAAGTAGCTTCTGTTCTGATGGTTTCATTCATGCCTTTGCAGACCACTTCCGTCTTTAAGCAACCTATGAGTAAAGGTCTTTGCTGAGCAGAGCTGTTTCAAAACTCCACAATTAAATTTCTCAACTCATTTTTTTGCTGCCGGAGCTTTCACTTAGACTTGCTGTAGTGCCAGGCCCTGCCGTGACTCTAACCCACAGCTGACTGGCAACAGATAACCACATTAGCAAGCAACAAGCTTATCTGACAAATGGCTTTTCATCCAGTTTTTTGTTTGTACACTTTAAACATCCTGGGTCCTGTGAGTCATTTCGATATCAGCAATAGACCAGAGAGGGAAAATAGATTGCTTATAGGGTTTTTACTGCTTTCTACAGGAAAAAAACCTCAAATGTTATCTTGTTCTTCTTATCTTCTCTTTTCCCCAAATACTGCTCCCCTATTTCTTCAATCCATTTTTAAAGTCTTATTCCCATTTCTTCCCACTGTACAACCTCAGTCCAGTTCCTGTCTGGGCACTCCTCCAGATGTCTCACAGTTTTAGGAACTCTTTACTCCCATGGAACCAACACATGTGAGCAGATGAATATATTGCTGAGCACTCAAACCCTTTTTATGAGTACTTCTGCCCCCGCAGCATTCCTGCATAGTGACAATTCTGCATTCTCTGTGTTGCAAAATTCTCCTAGGTTGTGTGTGGAGGCGAAGATGGAGATAAGGACAGCCTCTTCCCTGTGAAATAGTCAACAACGAGTTGAATAAAATTACTAGCGCTCTAGAGATGGGCATTTTATTCAGTCCTCCAGCATTCCTCCTTCAGTTTCCATTACCTTTTCCAAACAACTCTACCATTACTTGTTGCTTTAGACGATTTTTTTGTGCATGTGGGCTTCACATTTTCAGCAGTATTAAGCAATGATAAGTCCTGCAATGCTTGGGCACATATTTTGACACCTTTTTAGAAGAACCAGCGCTTTAAAAAGACCTGTCGCTCCGCTGCCGGCGGCGCAGCGGCTGGGGCGGGCGCGGGACAGGGCCGTG